>PVHP010003710.1:0-76527 GCA_004024765.1 Zapus hudsonius
CCACCACACCCGGTCTCTCTCCTAATAATTTTATTTGCAAGCAGAAAGGGAGAGAGAGAAGAAACAGAATGGGCTTCAAGCTACTACAAACCAATTCCAGATGTGCCACCCTGTGCATCTGGCTTTATGTGGGTCCTGGAATTGAACATGGGCTCTTCAGGCAAATGCCTTAATTGCTGAGCCATCTCTCCAGCCCTCTCTGTTCTTTATCATTTGAACGAAAGGCTAAAAATGTTAGATTTCAAGAAAGCTGCCTCTCTGAGTCATGGTATATAACAGGTTCAGGGTTGGTATGGACTGGACAGTTTCTTGGGCCCAAGGTTTCATAACACCAGGAGAGGTTGGAGGGCTGCAAAGCCCAAGAAAGAGGAAGGGGATTTCAAGGGATTTTAGGAAGGGGGGGTTACCTGCGATTCAAGGTGATGACTCAAGTCTTGCTTGGGGGGGGGTGTGGGCATTCCTTTTCTGACTCGGGACTTTATGGCCACTTCTTTGGAGTGCCTGCTGAAAACTCTCTCAGAGAAGTGAGGTTTGTTTGTGGGTCTCATTCCTCATCCAGATTCTGAAACAGTCGTTTTTTTCCACAGTAGATCCATATTACCTCTGGTCACACCTGGAGGGAGGAGGTGGACAGGAGACAAGGCTTTCTTAATCTAGAAATGTGTGACACTGGCTTTATCCTTGACTAAGGGGGGAAAAAGATGAGGAAGAATGAAAACGGAAAAAAAAAAAAGGGAATTTTGCCTGATTCCTTTACTTAGTCTTTAAGTTGCTTTGTGAGGTCAAATACCCAGCTTGCCCCAGGGGCCTCAGGGAATTTCAAAGGATGTTAGAAAACTTGTAAATGGTGTGTGGCCACCAGTAATTTAAATATAACAGCCCAAATTTACCCTCAAGGTGAGGGATTAATTGCTGCACTCTTGAGAAGAAAGGTGGGGGTGGGGGTCATCACCTTGAACTTTAGAAGAGAACCTCTCTATTTGGGAGGAAGTATTTACAGAAAGAACCCAATGTAAATACTGGCTTTTGCCTAGGAGTTGGCTGGTGACATTGTGTTCAGTGTGTGCATAATAAGGAAGCAAGACTATTTTAAAAGCTTGAGTAGATTTCCTCCACAATGGTGATGCATTTCTGTAAAGATTTTCAGTTTGAGACGTGGATGATGTCTGATTGGCAGGTAAAACACCATGTTGACTTTTAAAATGTTTTAAAAATATTTTTATTTACTTGAAAGGAGAATGAAGATGAATAACTAGGAATGGGTGTGCCAAGGCCTCCTGCCTCTGCATGCAAACTCCACACGCATGCCACTCTGTGCACCTGGCTTTATGTGGGTCCTGGGGACTTGAACCCAGGCCATCAGGCTTTGCAAGCAAGCACTTTAACCACTGTGCCATCTTTCCAGCCCCATGTTGTCTTTTTCGGATGTGCCAGTAGAGAGGTGAGATCAAAGGGGAACATTGCCTGCCTCTGAGCCTTTAGGGTAGCTTTTCAGAGACCTCTAAATGGTGAGCTGTTCAGTTTCAAAAGTGGGGCTCTTTCAAATAAGAATTGACGTTGCTCAGGCCTGGGAGGTTCTCACAGAAATACAGGCTGTCTAGGGACAGACCTAGATCTCCTCCTGTGAATGCCCAGGGTCTCCCCAGTGACATCTAGCTGAAGGTGTGAAGGAGGAGGCCCTAGGTGCTTGATGAAATTCCCAGCACTAGGCAAGCACTTACCTAATCCAGTCCTCACCTAATCATGAATCAGTTGATTGGATGTACTTGCTCCAGGCTTGACAGTGTTATCTAATGTAATTGTCATTGTTTAGAAGCTATTGTTTTAGGTGAGAATTTCAGGACCATATTTTCTGTTTGTTAGCTGAGTAGAGAAAAGTAAACATTTTTAAAAGCAGCAGGGAGCTTCTGACCTCTAGGCTGTTCTGGCTTGTCTGAAAACCTCTAGCAACCATTTTCTGTTCAACATGGAGAAATAGAATCTCACCCTAACTTTAAAAAAGGTGGTTTTGAAACTTTTTGAGTCAAGGTCTCCTGAAGCCCAGGTTGGCCTTGACCTCACTATGTATCTGAGGCCACTTGAACTCCTGATCCTCCTGCCTCCCTGTGCCCAGTGCTGAGTGTACAGGCTTGTGCCAGCATACCTGGTTCTAGGTGCATACCCTGACCATGGCAGCCTTCCAAGGAGAGCATAGTGGAGGTGTGACAGGTAAGGGTGACTGGGTCCCAAAGCTAACAAGGAATGTCCTTGAACTTGTACTTTCAGGTAGGTCCAACTTATCTCCTCCCCTTGAGTGGGAAGTGTCTCATTAGAGTTCAAACCTAATCCTGAAACTGATTGGTCAAGGATGGACCAACCAGCTGTCTCTGCTCACCTGGACCAGGGAATATAGTCACTGGGACAGGAAATTTGTTCCCTTCTTTTCCACATGGCTAAAACCTCCCCCATGTGCTCTCTCCTCACTAGAGGCTGAAGATCTCTGTAACTTCTCATTATTTAAATAAAAAGTCTCCCACTATACTTTATCCTCTGGTGGTCTATAATTTTAGTTCTTTAGTTTTATAGAACAAGAATCTGGGTAGTCAAGTTTTGAGGTCCATTGGAATCATCTGGGAACTCCAACTTTCTGGAACCCCGCTGTCCATTATGCAGCTTCCACCCTCCCATTAGTGTGTGGAATTTTCATTTGTAACTATTGTCAGTAAGTAACTCTAAAACATGGGTTTCCTTTCCCACTTAGAAGGATGGTGCCAGTCTCACGCTCTTCATTGCTGTGACACAATGCCTGAGCGGACAACTTAAAAGAGATGAAAGGCTTATTCATTTGGGCTCATGGCTGTCTAGTGGCCTTGTTCTTAGGCAGAAGCATCATCGTGGTGGGTCATAGCTGCTCACTTCATGGCAGCCCGAAACAGGGAGACAGAGGAGAGGAAGAGGCTGGGGACAAGGAAAGACTTGTAAGTCTGTCCACAGTGACTTCCTTCCTCCAGTTAGGCACCATCTTTTACAGCCTGTGGCTTCAACCTTAGGGTGGGTCAGCCACCTCCAAGTAAGTCTTGGATGGGGGGGAGAGGGAGGGAGGGAGAGGAGAGGGAGGGGGAGGGAAGGGGAGGAGAGGAGGGGGAGAGGGGGGGAGAGAGAAAGAAAGAAAGAAAAAGAAAAAAAAAAAAACCAGGACCTCTAGCCATTCCAAACTAACTCCAGATTCATGTGCCACTTTGTATATCTGGCTTTACATGGACACTGGGGAATTGAACCCCGATCCGATTGTTAGGGCTTTGCAGGCAAGTGCCTTAGCTGCTGGGCCATCTCTCCAGCCCCACATATGGGACTTTTGAGGGGGACATTTTTAGTTGCGGCATGAAGCAATGTAGGTCTGCCCTGTCCTGAAGGATTAGACACAGTTGAGCAGGACCCTGTCACATGCCGCAGGTGGCCTCGAATTCTCTGGGAAGAAGTGTGCGCTTCCTTGGTGCTGTTTCTCATTATGCTGATTGCTTTCCTTGGGCAATTAACATGTGCCGTCCTTGCAGTTCCTGTAAATAGTTGATTTAGCAGTTTGATTACTTCAAGCCATTTTTTTTTTAAAGAATACTGCATAGGTAGAGTGTTTCCTTTCCCTACCTTTTCTTTTTCTTTTTCTTTTTCTTTTTGGTTTTTCAAGGTAGGGTCTCTAGTCCAGGCTGACCTGGAATTCACTATGTAGTCTCAGGGTGGCCTCCTCCTACCTCTGCCTCCCAGAGTACTGGGATTAAAGGCGTGCGTCACCACGCCCGCCCGCCAGGAGGTCCTGCCTTTTCTTTTGCAGAATATACCTTTGAATATTTTTGTTCTAACAGTTGTCTTTATAACCCTTCTGTCTGCTTTTTCTTATTTAAATCCCACCCCCTCTCCTCAGGCTGACCTGGAATTCACTATGTTGTCTCAGGGTGGCCTTGAACTCATGGCCATCCTGGACTTAAAATTTTACTTTATTTATTTACAAGGGGTGGGGCACACTGCTACAAACTCCAGATGCACATACCGCTCTGCATCTGGCTTTATATGGGTACTGGGGAATCGAACCTGGGCCAGCAGGCTTTGCAAGCAAATGCCTTTAACCACCGAGCCATCTCTCCAGCCCCCTTGTCTGCTCTCTCAGGGGCCTGTTTGCTGTTGGTTCTCTATCATGAGTAACGCTAAAAGTAGCCGCCAGTCTGTTCTGTCCCTTTCATCTCCCCTAGGCTTGGGATTGTTTTTCTACCTGTAAATCAGGTTTCTGTTTTCAAAAACCCCCACGATGCCAGTGATCTGGCCCTCACCTTCTGGCCGTCTTGCTGAAGCTAGCTGCCAGGATGCTTCAGGAAGTATTCCGCTTATCCACAGTCTGTACTTGAAGGTCAGGATGGTTGATGGGAAACCTTCGCCATCACCTTGGCTGGGCTCTCTCTAATGTGTCCTGAAGTGCTGTCAGGACGTTCTGCTAATCTCGTTTCCCCTCCTCTTATGAGATGTGTTTGTCCAGGCACCTACAGGACTGACCTTTTCTCTTTGCGGTCTAGAAGTTTTAAGTAAGTCTTGGCTGCTCTGGGTTGAGTGTCCTAGAGACATGGCTGCTAGCTGCCTCCATATGCAGCTCCGAGTGTTCCTTTCCTTTCAGAAAAGCTTCCTTGAAGAACAGCACCTTCGTTCCTTCTGCTCCCCTGAGGTTATTCAATATTTTCTTTGATTTTAGTTGTTTTAAAGTCAACGCTTCCATTTTGAAATCTTTATTTTGTCAAATTAGCACCAAGTTTATTTTTTACTTTGTAAGCAGAGAGAGGTGGGGGAGAGAGGCTATGCATGGACTCCCCAGGGTCTCTTGCCATTACAAATGAACTCCAGCCTCATTCATCCCTTTGTGTACCTGGCTTGATGTGGGTACTGAACCCAGGATACATCAGGCTTTGACAGCAAGTGTCTTTAGCCAGCTTTGTGCTGTTCTGCATGCCTTCTTGCATTTCCTTAATTATTTGTTTTGCTTATTTGGAAATATTAGGCTGTAGGGTCTCCCCTCCCCCATAAAGACATTTAATTCTCAACATTCGGGAGGCTGGGAAGTTTCATATCAAGGCTCCAGCAGCAGATCAGAGAGCACAAGCCTAAGACGTGTCTTTAACTTTTTATTGACAGCCTCTGTCAACTTAGGTAATATTCCATGATCACAGCCCCCTCCCACCATTCTCCTTGTCCCTCTCCCAAATCCCCTCTCCATGGAGTCCCTTCTTGCCAACCATCTCTATTTTGATGCCATTTCCCCTCCTGTGATGCAGGTCTTATGTAGGAAGCGTCAGGCACTGGGTGGTCATGAATGTCAAGGCTGCTTTGTGTCTGGAAGACAGCATTATAGGCAGCTCCTTCCCCTCCCTCCTTTGGCTCATACATTCTTCCTCCCACCGCCTCTTCCACCATGGTCCCTGAGCCTTGGAGAGTGCCAGAGAGATGTCTCACTTAGTGCTGAACCCTCCACTGTCACCTGTCAGCACCTTGGTGACTGCAATGGTCAACATCACCTGAAAAGAAGCTTCTCCAACCAAAAGTGAGAGTAGCATTAGTATATATATGGACATAAACATAAGTGTCTAGAGGGCAGTTTCGTGATAATAATAGAATATGTGCATTTATCCAGACAGTAGTAGTAGTAGGTCCGTTTCCGTCCATATGTCACCTCCTCAGCCATAGGCTTTTGACTAGGTTTTCAGTACCAGGCATGAATTCTCTCCTGGGAAGTGGGCCCCCAAACCAATCAGAGAGCATTTGGTTTCTCTCCTAACAGTTGTGTACATTTTGCCTGTCTGGCAGCATAAACCTTGCAGGGTCACTGCTGTGTGTTGCACAGCTCTGTCCAGCATCCTGACAGCTGGCCAGCAGGGAGGAGGTTTCCAGCTCAAGTCTGGCTGGATTGCTCAGTGACCTGCAGCCCAGGCATGTGGGGTCTTCAGCAATAGAGCCTCACATGTACCTCTGGCCGTAGAGGCTGTAGTCTGTTGCAGCATCCACCTTCTTTCTCATGGCTGGGACAAAAGGCCCAACCATAAGCAGCTTATGGGGGAAATGATTTATTTCAGCTTACAGTTATGAGAGGAAGTTTCATCATGGTGGAGAACACATGGCAGGTGGGGGGGCAGGGGGAGGGAGAGGAGAGAGAAGAGAGGGAGAGAGAGCCTCCTGCCACTGCAAATGCACAAGCCGCTGTGCATGTGCTTTACGTGGGCGCTGGGGAATTGAACCTGAGCTGTCAGCTTTCTCAAAGAAGCACCTTTCATAGTTGAGCCTTCTCTCCAGCCCAGGAGTGACCTCTTGTTCAGCGGCAGGAAGGAAGTGGTCTTAGTGACCCCAGGATCTGCCCCTAGCAACATACCTCCCCAAAGGCTCCATCACTTTCTCAAATTGCCACCAGTTGGAGACCAAGTGTACCAAGCACATAGCCTGTGGGGACATTTCATTTCAACCACCACAGCACCGTTGAGGGGAGGGGGAGAGAGGTCTATTGTGTTCGTTTCTAGGTCAAAACACCCAACCAGCAGCAGCCCATGGAAGGAATGGGTTTATTTCCTTTTTCCAGGGTGGGTTTTTTTTTTTTTTTTTTTGCTTTTTGAGTTTTGAGTTTGGGGGGGGGAGTTTCATCATAGTGGGTAAAACATTGAGGTCTGGGCATCACAGCTCTCCAGCATCAGGGAGGAAGCTGAGAGCAAGCTGAGTGTGGCCATCCCTAGTAACACCTGCTCTACCAGTACTCCACCAGCTGGGAAGTAAGAATGAGGCTTAATCATGAACACAAACCTCCACAGTGCTGCTTGCTTGCTTGTTCGTTCATTCATTCATTCATTCAATTTTTGAGGTAGGATTTTGTTCTAGCCCGGGCTGACCTGGAATTCACTATGCAGTCTCAGGGTAGCCTTGAGCTCACAGTGATCTTCCTACCTCTGCCTCACTAGTCCCAGGATTAAAGGCATGTGTGCACCACCACACCCAGCTCGTTGGTCCATTTTTACAGTCGAGACAACTACACTTCCATGCCTGCACAGCAAAACATAATAACTTTTATCATAATATTTGTTAACCTGTGAGTCTGCCACATCTGGACCACAGTGAAATATTAAAATCATGGTAGGTGCCTTAAAAATACACTTTCCTCCCAAGTAAGTTACTAGAAAACTTTTGTATTGGAAAAAGTCAGTGGTTGTAAACTCTCTGAAAATGGATGCGTATGGAAAGAAAGATTTTTTTTTTATGGCTTCCTGACATTAGCTTCCTAAACTTCATGTTTACAACAAAACATAATGGCTGCAATCATGGAGTGCCGGATGTCCATTACTGAGCTTTTTTTTTTTTTTTTTTTAGGGAAATTTGTACGCAGTGACACCCTTTGCCATTGTTCGGTAAAAGATCACAGAGCTCAAAGTTTTGAAAGCATCTACACTTTTTTTTTCTTTAAAAATTAGCCAGGGATGGATACTGTGATGTCATTTATTATTTTTAAAAATCAGTAATTAGATGCATTGTATGAGCAAATCTTGTGGTAACAGTCCTATTTCCCTCCTCTCTGCCCCAACCCACTGGGGGCCTTCTCGGTGGGCATCCTGGGTCAGTCCCTCTCCTTTGTATGTGGTTGCTGAGGGGCCATGACTCTGGAGAAGCATCTCTACTTCTAATGCCACCTAATAAAGATAGCACGAGTACTTAGGGGCATTGTTCTTTCAGCTTTCTTTCCCCAGTGAAAAATCTGCATATTTCTAGTTATAGTCATTTGAAAAAAATGGCCACCAGGGCTTGACATAATATTTGTTTAGATTTTGAAAATGACCCAATTTCCCCTCTTCATCTTGAGTTTCTTTTTTTTTTTTTTTTTCGAGGTAGGGTCTCGCTCTAGTCCAGGCTGTCCTGGAATTCACTATGTAGTCTCAGGGTGGCCTTGAACTCATGGCGATCCTCCTACCTCTGCCTCCCAAGTGCTGGGATTAAAGGGTGTGCCACCACGCCCGGCTAAGTCTTTGAGTTTCTTTCAAATGACCACACTACAAGGTTTCAATCTGGTGGAGTCGGCCACTTTGTCCCCCCCTTCCTCTTAGAGTGATGGTCATTATTTTAAGACCTTCTAAGGAAGAAATGACATACTGGAAAGTTCTGTTGTTTAATGTTGATGTTTTTTTTTTTTTTTTTTTTTTTTTTCTGGAAAACAGCAAGATTGAGACATTTCCCCTCCTTTTCTACAAAGCTTGGTCATTTCACACAAGGGGCTGCTCATTAAGAATTCTTTGCAAAAGTGAAGCAGGCTTAATGTATCACTCTAAGTGAATGTCACCCCACAAAAATTAAGAGAAAAGTGAACACTCATTAAGCAAATTGACCAGTGAGCGTTCTGATGAATGTTGAAACGAATTTGAATAAACCAATTTTGTCCATTAGTGTGCTTTTAAACCAATGTGGTTGTTTTGGTCTAATTATTTCCTATTCTGTGTATTCAAATGGCTGCAGAATTAACTATTGCAGGAATGATCTGATTAGCCATTGAGGAAATTGATGGTACATATTTGAGTACTCACCCAGCAAGCCCCATGTGTGACGGGGCCTGGGTAAGGGGACTCCTGTTTCACAACCCCCTCCCCCCCCACAAGTGGGGCTCGAACACCCTGTGTGGGGAGCTCGGGCTGTGGATGTGGGTGCCAGGCTCTGAGACACAGATTGAGGTCTGGTGTGCTGCAGAAGTTGTCTTTGACACCAGTGTCTCTGCTCTGGAGTCCTGTAGCTGTGACGTGCATTCTGTAACATTTCCCACTTGAGAGCTGGGGGGGTGGGTGAGAAATCTGTGCTCCACTGGTTGCCAAGGCTTGTCAGGGAGACCCAGTGATTTCTAGGTGTAAAGCTGGGCAGATTCGCTCACTAAAGAAAATCTGTGTTTGCAGGTTCTCTTTGCCTTCCAAAATAGAGATCCTGGAGCGGTTAGCTGCACTAATACCCTGGGCTTGGGTTTGTTCTGCCAACAGGCTGCTCTGTAGGGCAGGTGTGGCCAAGGTTAGCCACTCCCTGGCACCTGTGAGAGATGCCACCTTTCCTAGACCTGATCGAAGGCTGTCCTGTCTTCTTTGATGAACCACCAATGTAGGGTGTCAGGATTACGGGGCTTTGTCACACAGCCTTTTGACTCTATTTAAGATCAGACAGGGGTACAATTCCCAGTTCTCCTAAGAAAGAGAGACAGGAAAAGAAGCCATCACAGACTACAGGACAGAGCCCCCAATGCCCAGGAGGAGGGGGTACTTGAAAAAGACAGGCTCTTCCCCTGTCCTCATTCTGTCTAACCTTCCAGAGACTGCCCAACTTTCAAGTTTTCTGGCTTTCGGTCTGCACACACCTGCCTCCTCGATCTGCTTTCAGAGTCTCCTTCCAGCCCTTACTTACAAGGTTTGCTGCTTGCTGCCAAGGGCACTGCACCCTTCCCTGGCGCACCCCAGATTGCAGCCTCTTCGGCCCTCCCATCTCCAGTCCAGGTCAGCTGGCATTGTGGAGTCTAGCTCTTGGTGCCCCTGGATCTGCTGCTCACCCAGGAGCATGGGTGGGGATGGGGGAAGCCTGCAGTAGGTGGGTGCTGTGCGGTGTGGGTGAGTGAATGGTGGGGTAGGGAGGGTTGTCAACAGCTGGAAATCAGGGTCTAACATATGTATCCAACTTTGAGGAAGAGCGGAAGCAGGCACAGCCTCTCCCCTCCCTGCCACGCACCTCCTTCAGGGTCCTGATGTCTGGTCTGCTGAGAGGTGGGCGGGAGCCAGCAGCCTGGTTGGAAAGGGGCGCCCAGAAGTTTTAAGGTGCATGACTATTGCCTCATCTCTCCTGGGATCTCTCTTGTATACAGAAGTGGGGTGCCATGCTCTTCCCAGAAGAGAGAGCCCCCTCCTTGGCTTGTGTTAGTTTGCTTTGGTCCAGGAGGTGAAAGCTGGGCCCCCAACAGCTTGGGGGAGGGGTAAGCAGCAGCCTGGCAGTCCCAGGCTCGGGCGGGCGACATTTGTGAAAGCACATCCAGAGTGTAGGCTCAAGACTAGTTTTGAGACTTGGAGGCTGAAAATACTCACATGCTTATGGGAATCTTCATTTTGATGGAGAAACCAGTGATCTCTTGAGTGTTTAAAAAACAACTGTGTGTGTGTGTGTGTGTGTGTGTGTGTGTGTGTCTGAGAGAGAGAGAGAGAGAGAGAGAGAGAGAGAGAGAGAGAGAGAGACAGACAGACTTTGTGGGCTCAACATAGTTGATGTTTTTTGTGCTGCTGAGGATTGAACCCAGGTCCTTGGGTGTGCTCTGCAAGCACTCCACCCCAGCCTCTTGCAAGCTCCTGGTCCACCTGGTGAACCTTCCTCATAAGTAGGATTAAGCAGTAAATTTGGGAATAAAAGTTTCAGATACAATTTCACAAGAGTTGTGTCAGAATAGCCAGCCAGCACAGAGGGAAGCGACGCTGGGCTTTGGTTCCTGGATCTCACCACCTACCATGTTCCCCACATGCAGTAATCCTGAATGCAGCCTGAGGTTCCTACAGGCTTATGAGCTGATGAAAGGATCCTGAACTACTTCACTCTTTATTCACAGATGTCAAAGGGAGGCTTAGAGAGGCCACTTGGTTACCCCAAAGCTCACTGTGCCTGGCTCCCAAACCCATCCTGTCACTATCCTGTGGTGTCACCTGGTTCCACACGCTCAGGCATTTTACAGCCTCTGATCCTGCCTCATAGGGTTGCAAAGTCCTAGATGGAGAGATGGCTCAACAGTTAAAGCTGCTTGCTTGCAAAGCCTGCCTGCGCAGGTTCAATTACAGTACCCACATAAAACCAGATGTACCAGTGACACATATTTGCAGGGGCATGAGGCCCTGGTGTACCCATCCACACTCAAATAAATAAAAACTTAGGATTTCTTTAAAATTCTAAAGGGCTCGGGAGATGACTCAGCAGTTAAAGATGCTTGCTTGCAAAGCCTGCTAGCCTGGGTTGGATTCCTCAGTACCCACGTAAAACCAAGATGTATAAAGTGGCACATGTGTCTGGAGTTCATTTACAGCAGTGGGATGCCCTGGCACTCCAATTTTTTTTCTTAAATAAATAAAAATCTTTTTTTTTTTTTAAGGCCCTTGTTTGTGTGTGTGTGTGTGTGGGGGGTTGATTGCAAACTTACAGAAAAGTTGCAGGATGAATTCTTAGAACTCAGGGACAGGGATTGTTGGGTCTAATTTATATACATCCTATTTTTTTCTCGGCCATTCACAAATAAGTTGCTAAAGTGCCCCTGTGTTTTTATCCCCTCTTTAAAGACCTGCTAAAAAATGCCAGTCACCTTATTTTATAAAAACACAGGGTGGTCCTCTGCCTTCCTACTGGGGGAAGGCCTGTCCAAGTCCTTGAGATTCAACTCAGACCCTAAGCACACTCACTGTCTTCCCAGAAATCTCTTTAGTGCCTACAATACAGATTCTCTTCTTGGGTAGAGAGGGGCTCTCATTATGTTTCCAGGAAAAATTCTGGAAAGAGGGAGGCTGGGATGCACCTTGCGCTGCAGTGAACTGCTTCTCTGGACATCCAAGTGAACTGCAGAACCCTCACCAGTGCCACCATCCTGCAGGTTCCAGCCGCCTGCACCTGCTTGCCCAGTGTGGGGTAAGGGAAGGGGCAGTTTTCCTTACAAGGGCATTTTAGAGTATAATTGTGAGTAATGTATTGATTTACCCATTATGCTGAAAATTAGCATTTTCATCTCTTTAACTTTAATTCTTTTTCCAAAGCTGGAAAATCGGAGCCCTTTTTTTTGACAGTGTGATTGGTCATAATTTTAAAAAACCACAGCCTAATGATGTAATGTTAGGATTAGTAGAAAGCAAGGTGACCACACACGTGATGGAGTACTGGCCAACCTTGAACAGGGACGGAGTTGACGGCTGCAACCTGGGACACCAGGGGTTAAGAGGCAGGACCTAGGTGACACTAGGTGGGTTACCTAGAGCAGCCAAAATCACAAGACAGTGGGACCATGGTGTCCTCACGTGAGGCTGGTGGGCAGCATTTATTTCAATTTGGGATGCTGAGAAGGTTCTGGAAATGGACCTTGGGGATGGTATATAACAATGTGAATGTATACCACTCAACTTGTGTAACTTACAAATGGTTAAATGGTAACTGAAATATTCTGCATATTTTATGATAACTTCTTCAATGCCCCATTTGCCATATTGTGTACATACGTATGTGTGCATACGCATGTGTGAAAATGCTAATCGCTTCTTTGATACTGTAGGATTGGCACTAGACCTTAAGATCTCCGATGTCTTTTATTTCCCAAAGTTTCCCTGTCACCTCATTGACTTATTCCCCACCCCGCCCACACAATTGGCATTTTTCAGGTGGGCAGTATGGTGAGAAGGCCCTCCCAGGGCCAAATGCCCAGGACCACCTGTTGGTTAAGTCAGAGGGTTCTAGACAGGTCCTGGGATCACCACACCCACCGTAGAGCCAGAAGGGTGTGCTGGAGCAGGGCCCTGATGCTGGTGGCTGACCTCTCCTGCCCTTGATGACCTGCTTCCTTCTGCTGTGTTCTTAAAGTTAAGGCAATTAATGTTGAAAGAAGTGAAGAACCCACCCCCACCCCAGCCTCACTGATGGGTGAAAGCCTTAGAATGGTATTTATTGGATTCTAGTTCTTGGTGCTTATCTGGTTTGCATTTCAATAATCGCCTGCCAGAAATCAGAACACAGAAATGTACATATTTACACCAAGAGTCCTACTAGACTATGGGGAAAACCCAGTGGAAATGCAAAAGATCCTCCTCTCCAGGAGGGATGGAGCCACACAGCATGTGTGTCAACTCCAGAGCTTATCTAACTCCCCAAAGACTTCTTAATGGCAGGGGAAGGCTTCCTCTCCTTGGGTAACTTGGTCTGAGATGGGGGGGGGGGGAAGTCCTGCTTCCTCAGACCCTAGATGAGACTTCTTTGGATGAGTGAGTAGGGAATGTTTTAAGTTGTCCTAGGAAAGCCTTTTCTTCTAGTAATGTGTGCATAACCGGAGGGAATTCTGAAAAAAATAATTTTCCTTCTTGGAAAATGGACCCATAATATCTTCACAGAATTGGTTGACCTTGGCAGTTGTGAGAACCACTGATCTAATCCCATGTTTTACCTCTTATTCTAACTTATTGACCAAACAGTATTTATAAAATTCTATATAATCTAATTCCTAAGAAAATAGTTAGCATGTAATCTTGCCACAAGCATTTGGGAACCATCTTAGCCAGCTGCTGATTCTTTTTAAGAGATTTCTTTATCTCAACCTTCTTGTAGTCTTAAGTATTTGGATAAGGTCTAGAAAACTTGACTTGCTCAGGATTGAGAATCCAGAACTTCAGTACCCACCAATCCCCCCCTTCCCCCCACCCCTCACTAAGGACTTGAAACCAAACACAGTTGCTTGTTTTACCTAAAATATATTAAGATATAGTAAAATCAAACATTTCCTAATTTTGCCTGTGTCCTCCAACTGGAGAGAAGCTGGGGTGAATTTCATGACTTTCCTTAACCTCTGCAGCCTGGGCTTCTGTCAGCACATGGCACCTCTGATTTTGGGGGTGTTCTTTAAAAGTGAAAGGGGTCTTGAGGGTATCATTTGTCACCAGACAGTAGGAGGAAGGAGTTGTGGAAGCTGGGTCATGTTGAGGCATCTGAGAGGGAAATACTAACAAAGACGGTCTGGCTGGCTTCCCTAGGGATCACAACAATAGTAGTCAGGGGCTGGAGAGATAGCATAGCTCAGGGGTTAAGACAGTTGCTGCCAGAGCCCAAGGACCCAGGTTCATTTCCCCAGTCCCCACAAAGGCCAGATGCACAAGGTGGCACATGCATTTGCAGTGGCCGGAGGCCCTGGTGAACCCATACACAGACACACACACTGTATGTCTCTGCTTACAAATAAATAAAATATTAAGAAATAGCCAGGAGCTAGGTGCAAGCCCAGGTGAGAGCCTCAGTCCAGAGACAGGTCAGGAGATCACTTGAGCCCAGGTGCTGGAGACCAAAAGAAGAAAAAAAAATTAAAAACAAACAAACAAAAAACCAACTGCAGAAAACGTAATTGTGGTTCAGGTGATTTACTGGCGCTGGACTTGACCGTGTGGTTAAAGCAGAAACGGACATGGCTGTCAGGCAAGGCTCTCAGCAGCAGAAGCAGGAAGGGCCCAAGCCACAAGCAGACCCACCCTGCTGAAAGCCCACATGTGTAGAGCAGGTCAGAAAGAGGTAGTGGGGCCCAGCCTGACCCTGCCTCCCCAGGGCAAGGGCACTCACCCCTTGGCAGGGAGATTTTCCTCTCTGGCGTGGGGGAGAGGGGAGCCAGGCTTCCTTGAATATCCTTGGGAATGTGGGCTCCACATGCAATAAGTACCATGGTCATCTTTGTGCCACAGTGGTTCCCTGAAGAGACAGATCCACATTGAGTGACAAGTAGGACTTCACCTTGACTTTGCCTCTGAGCCCATAGGCCACAGCACAGCAAGGAGCCTTCTCTCTTACTGATGGAGCCATCACCATCCCCTCCCACTTCAGCCACTTCAGACCTTGTCTTTCTTCTGTCTTGGGGGTCTCTGTCTTTTACTCTCCTTCCCTCCCTGGGCGCTTCCACAGATGCCCTTGGTTACCAGCCAGTGCATGTCAGTAAACGTGAGGTGTTATGATTCTGGCCCTAGCCTCTCATCCCCAAATCTCCAGAACCTTCTAGCAGTCACCTGCTGGTCCAAATGCCCATAACCATTCCTCTGATCATATTGGGGTGTCCCATCTTCCTACAATGGTGTCTTTTTAAAAATAACTCATTTGCAAGCAGAGAGACAGACAGACAGAATGGGCACACCAGGGCCTCTAGCCTCTGCAAACGAACTCTAGATACACTTGCCACTTGAGGCATCTGCTATTTGTCGGTACTGGGGAACTGAATGGCACTGAACTGTCAGGCTTTGTAGGCAAGCATCTTAACCACTGATCCATCTCTGAAGGGTTTCTCCAATGCCAGGCTGGTCCAAGGCTCCTTCCTTACCTGGAAAGACCCATCCCATCCCACTGTGCCCTCAACTGCCCTCTTAAGGTCCCTCCTTGTCCACCAGCTGATCTGGTTTCTAGTCCTGCTCTCCTCCCCTCTCCATCCCTTCCCTTCCCCCCTCCCCTGGCAAAGGAGGCCCTGGGATGGTTCGCCCTTCACAGTCCCGTCCTCACATGTCAACACTGCTGTGGCTCTGTATCAGAGACTGAAGCTCACTCTGGGGCTGGAGGTGTGGTCCCTGTGTGGCTCCTCATAGGAGTTGACCTGAATCCCTGTCTGCCTTCATGCTTTTGAGAACTTGGCCTTGGTCTCTCCTTTCTTCAAATACATATGCATCCATCCACACTGGTCCCCTGGCTCAGCTCTCTTGGCCTCTCTTTCTCTGGAGTCTTTCTTGGTCCTCTGGGCAGCTTAGTTCTTGCTTCCCTTAGTCACCTGTCCACACATCTTTTCATTTGCCTGGTGTCTCCTGTATGAGGCTGGGGCTTCCCTGCAGCACCTGGTTAGGCCACAGGTGTGTGTTGAAGGAGGAACTTCAGCAGTGAGGGATGCATGGCCCCTGCACAGCAGCCTGTGTGGACAGCTTAGGGTGCTCTGGCTTCCTTCAGTGTGGGGTGCAGCTCTAGCTGCATAGTATCATCTCTTTGTTTTTAGCCTCCAGGGTGTTGTGGGCAATTACTGGGATCTTTCCATCTTGGATTTTTCTGCACAGTATTCCTGTGGGGATATAAAAACATGTTAGGAACAATATGACAACACGTCATTCCTTGGGTCTCATATATATATATATATATATATATATATATATATATATATATATATATATAAACAGTACTTGATCTGAAGGTTAGTTGATTGAACTACAAGATAGTCTTTGCCTCCTCACACTGACTGGTTCCTGGTCTACTTCCCCAAAACTAGATTAAGGCTTCTCTTCGTGGGTTTTCTTCCCAGGCATTATTTTGCCTGGTTCCTTATATTTGTGTCCAAAGGAGGAAAGGCTTTGAAATGACTTCCGCACTTTTAATGCCAGCTATAAATTCAGGCCTTGACATCCATGGACACCAGGATGTGAGATCCCACCAGTCATGGTTGACCAGGGCTGACCACTGCGGCAGGGGCCTGGGAAAGAGCCCCAAGTGACATCTGGAAACAAGAGGTGTGCCTAGAACATTGTTTTTCTTAAAATGAAAGATGGATAGTTGGCCTATCCTTGGATAGAGGGCCAAAGATTCTTTTTCTGAGTTATTTCTACCCCCCTCCCCCGTAGGGTCTCACTCTAGCCCAGGCTGGCCTAGAACTCACAGTGATCCTTCTACCTCTGCCTCTCAAGAGTTGGGACTAAAGACACGCATCATCTCGCCCAGCGGCTATGTGTTTTTGTTTTAATATTTGTTCTAGGTGGGGGTGAAGAGAATGGCTGCACCAGGGCCTCCTGCTGCACCACTGAGCTTTTCTGTGGGTACTGGGAAACAAACAAGCCAGCCCCTCCCCCTCCTCCTTGAAGCAAGAACTTAGTGTGTAGCCCCAAGCTGGCCTCAAACTCACAGCTGTACTGAGACATAAAGGTGGTGTCACCACACCCAGCCAAACTCATGTTTTTCTTTTTAATGAGGTAGGATCTCACTGGCCCAGGCTGACCTGGCCCACACCATAATTCCAGCACTTGGCAGGTAGAGGTAGGAGGATCGCTGTGAGTTCAAGGCCACCCTGAGACTACATAGTGAATTCCATGTCAGCCTGGGCCAGAGTGAGATCCTATTTTGACCCCCCCCCTTTGAAAAAATTATTTGTTTGCAAGCAGGGAGAGACAGAGGGAGAGAGAACCTGCCAGGGCCTCTAGCCACTACAAAAGATCTGCAGATGCATGCATCACTTTTTGCATCTGGCTTGATGTGGGTACTGGGGAATCAAATCCCAGGTTGTTAGGCTTTGCAGGCAAGTGACTTAACTGCTGAGCCATCTCTCCAGCCCAATAATTATGAGTGATAATAATAGTATGAGTATAGTATAACAATAGTATGAGTGATAGCTAAACATAATTCATTTCCTAGGCTTGGACTCTGGATGCAGATTTCAGGTGACCTGGCTTAGGTCATGCAGCCGGAACCTGTCCACACTGGCATAGAAGGTCTTGAGAACCTGGCAGCATTGATTATATATCTACAAATGTCCTCAGGGTCAACTGATAAGAAATTGAATTGACTGAAATAAATTGTAATATGAATCGTTAAAAAAATTGGACCAGATTTACTGTCAATTCATGCACAATATTTACTTGGAACTATTTTTATTTTTTTTACAAAGGGCTAAATAATTGGTGTAATAGACTCTCTGTCGCAGCCTCCATCTGTTGTTTAATTCTCTGTGAACTCCCCTCCAGGCCCTTATGCTGGCTGCTCCATGGAGGTGTGGCCCTGGTGGCCACAGGTAAGTAGTGTCACTCTATAGCACAACTCTCAATGTTGGTGCTTAGTGACATTAGCTGATCAATAATTGACTTATTGTTATCCTCAAACAGTATGGGGTGTAACTTGCTTGACACAGTGGGGCTCCAGTTATGCTCCCAGGTGACATGCTTGTCTGGTTCTAAACAGGAATTGAAGGCGATCATGTAGACACATGCCTGCAAGGGACATTTCAGTGTTTGTGTTGTACCTTCACTGGGTCCCTCCCTTTCCAAGACCCTGGTCTGTCTATACCTGTAAGTAGTGCTCCTGGATTCTTACTTTTTATCCTTTTTTAAAAGTAGCAGACTTAAAAAAAAACTTAATTTTTCTGAGGTAGAGTCTGACTCTAGCCCAGGCTGACTTAGAACTCACAGTGATCCTCTCCCACTTGTCTTCTAAGTGCTGGGATTAACCACCATCGATAGCAGGTCAGATTTCTTCTTTGTGTCTCTTGACAGAATTGTCCAAAGGAAGCTCTATACTGTGACCGTCCTCCTACTCCACTGAAATTGTGCCCTTGAGTTTCCAGGGGTGTCTTGTCGCCTGAGGTGTCACTGTGTGTGGCACCTGTCCCCAGAACCCCACTTTCTCTCTAGCACTTTCTTTCCTTTAGTCTTTCACTGTAGGACCTGTGAAGATGGCTGTTTGTTTTTTCTTGTGATTCTATTCTAGATCCTCCCTGTCTCAGGCCATAAGGAGTCAATCCTCAGAGTTAGTCATTCACTCACCATGTAGCAGGTGTGAGCAGGTCTCTGTCCCATCTCAGCCCCTCTTCTCCAGGGTCCCTGAGCTTGTGACTTTCCTGGGTAACTTCCCCTGCCTACCCCTCTGCCCACGTTCTTTGCCCTCACCTGTCCAAAGCCTGGGTGTGTGTGGAAGGAGTTATAAGTCTGTTCACATGAACCGTTTCCCCCACTTTCCCGTGGAAGTCATTGAAAGCCTTGAGAGAGGCTTGTTGAGGGACTGTCTCCTGAGGTCCACCCACCCAAGGCCTTTCCTTCTGTCCCCCTCACCCAGGTCATCTATGCCGGCCGTTTTTAATTTCATTATAAACCATTAATATGTTTTTCCTCTGACAGTACCTTGTACGTCTTCCTCTCCTACTGTTAACTTTTTACTGTAGGTTCTCATTAACTTTTTTAAAATTTTATTCATTTTCAAGCAGAGAGAGAGAGAGAGAGAGAGAGAGAGAGAGAGAGAATGCGCACGCGAGAGCATCAGGGCCACCACCTTGTGGGTCTGGCATATGTGGGTCCTGGGGAATTGAACCCCGGGGCCTTAGGCACTGGAGGCAAGTACCTTAACCCCTGAGCCATCTCTCCAGCCCCTCATTAATTTTTGCCTATGGACCAGTACTTTTTACTCCTGTCCTTAGATCAAACTGATAACTGTGTTTTGTGTCTCCTATAGAGACACCAAGTGCTCCTTCCCAGGTGTGTGAGGCCCTTGCTGCTGGATTGGTTCCCTGCTGTAGTCTTAGCCTCCCCCATTCTCTACAAGGAATCCTGTTTTCCTGCCAGGCTAGTTTCCTTAGGTTGAAAGGCCTCTCCACCACCCCAGTGCCAGGCCACCATCGCTGCCACCACCCCTCCTCCTCCTCTAGGGTCAAAGTATAACCCACTTCTTATTTTTTTCCTTCAGCAAAAAAGCTTAATCTTACAACTATCTTTCACTTATTTTGACACTGAACACGGTTCTTCTTAAAATTTTTAATCTTTTTATTTATTTGCGGGAGCAACAGAGAAAGAGGCAGACAGAAAGACAGTGACCGCGATCGTGCCCAGGCCTGCCTCCTGCCACCAACACATGACCTTCAGATGCGCGTCTGGCTTTACGTGGGTTCTGGAGAATTGAAATTGTGTATCAGGCTTTGCAAGCAAGTGCCTCTAACTGTGGGCCATCCCTGCGTCCTTTCAGCTCTGAAGTCTAATTAAAGACCATATGACGTGCTCACATGGACTTTCTCCTGGCACCTGGAACGATGCTTTTTTTTTTTTAAAGAAAATTTTCTTTTTTAAAATATTATTGACAGGTTTCGTGCATGTACATAATTACATTTTTATCATAATCCCCCCAGGTCCCCCTCATGACCCCCTCCCGTTGTACCCCTTCTTTCCAACTGGTTCAGTCTACTTTGATGTCTTCCCCAACAACTCCCCCCCCCAGCCCAATATTGTATTATGTTTTGCATATCATAACACCCAGGTATTTGGCATAGATGCAGGTATGAATACGTTGTCCATTGCAGGTGTTCTAAAGCTCAGGTTTCATCTTCACAGCACCTTATCAACTAGTTCTACCTAGAGAACCTTGTCTGCACATAAGGTTGATTAGGTTGAAACCCAACCAGCAGATGCGACAAACTACCCCGTGGAATTACGATTTTTTTTCTTACTGTTTGGAGATGCATGAATAGTTTTTTTGGGATGACCATTGCCATGTAAGGCAAGTTATATGGGAATAATTGAATTCTCAGATTTTGAAGAAAAACAAAGGGACGTTCGGGTCATACATATTCAGTCAAAAGAGTGAACAGCTGATCCCATCATGTGAGATTTTGTCACTGTTATTTCTCAGCTGAGCCTAGCCACGCCTTGAAGATGAGCCCAACTCGACCCTGTCATATGTTTAACCCACAGAAAGCTGTGACACCAGCGGAGCCTGGCTTGGACACTCCATGTATCCCAGGGGACTAATTGAGGGCTGCAGAAACAACTTTCTAGATTTTAGCCAGAACTCCCTTTCCAGCGTTTCATAGCAGGACAGCGTTGCACACAGAAGGTGGAACGCTGTATTGTATTGGAAGAGCACACTCAACATGGCCCTTGTTTTTTTGGTTTTCTTGGCAGGCTCTTCTCAGCCCACTGTGAGTCAAGGGGAAGGGTCTCCTCCGTCCATTGAGCCAGCGCTGTCAGAGGTGACAGTCAACGCCGGCGACACGATCAGGCTGCTGTGCTCCGACCCTGCCTTCGTCAAGTGGACCTTTGAGAGCGTGAGAGAGAGGAGCGAGAGTAAGAATCATGAGTGGGTTCGAGAAAAAGCCCAGGCTGTCCACACCGGCAACTACACGTGCATCAACCGGGGCGGCCTCAGCAGCTCCATCTACGTGTTCGTGAGAGGTAGGTGGGCGCCAGCAGCAGGCCCAAGGGAAAAGCTTCTCATCTTCCAATTCATGGTGGCTTTGAGTGTGCCCATGGCTGGGGTCTGCAAGGCTGGATTGCAGCGTGGAGTCATCCCTGAGAATAAACTAGGCCCTTTGGGAAAGCTGCATTTTAATGCCTTGAGAGACTAGATATTTGCACTTAGTAAAAACACTTCAGGGAACCAAAGGCCTCTAAAGGTCTCAAACAGATCAGCACTTCAAAAGATTTGGCCTATTCTTAAGGGAGCAAATTCCAGAGGAACAGCTCAGCCAGCTAAGCATCCCTTGTCTGTTAGATCCCTTTAAACAAGTATGTAACCTCTTAGAAACAAACAAAAACCAAACAAGGAAGTGTGACATTTGGATTTCTATGCCTATAGCCAGGCAGGGCCATATCCTTGGGTTGACAGTTTGAGAGACACACCCAAACTCCAGGAAAAGAAGCCAATTCCTGATATGCCAGGTCTAGGCCTGTCATTGATAGGGTGTCTGTCACCTTGGGAATGAATAATGGGCGCATTTCTCATGCATGGGTGATGGGCCACTTAGAGTCCCTGTTTCCTCACTGGTCCTTGGATAAGATGACCATCTCTGTCTTCCTCACAACCGGCGGAGGGACATAATTATATAAATCCTAGCATGCTTAATCAGGGGTTAATAAAGCTGACTGGAAGATTGTTGGGAAATTGACTCTGCCTCCTCCTAGTTTCCTATGTGGGCAGCCAGGGAGAAGTATTCACTGATAAGCCACAGCTTAGCTTTGCCGGCCCCAGTGCTGGAGGTGACATTCAGAAGACATTCTGTAATTTCCAGGTGGTGAAGTATCTATCGTTCTGCTTATTAATCGGATGAGTAAACAACTGTTACACCCGGCCAGACTGCTGAGTGTTCAAAACACCATGGAACTCCCGGACAGTCCTCTTCTGGAACTTTCAGCTGTCCTCCACGATGGCTGATTTAAGATGTTGGGACCCTTAAGTAATCTATGTGACCTCACCTTGATGAGGGGAAGCAGGGCCTTGTTGGTGGAGCTCTATCTGGACGTATGGAGGCAAACTTTTGATCATGAAGGTTTACAGGTCTTATCAAAATTAAATGATAAAACCAGTATATATTTAATAGTGCTAGATTGTTACTACCCCTCCCTACTTCGAATTGAACATCTGATTTCCACGTGAAAGGACAATTCCAAAACCAGAATCTTGGCTTCCCACCTCATTATTACACAGGGAGCGGCCCCAGCTTTCTTGGCTTATGTGACATCCCTGTCTGCTGTACCCATCCATTCCTGTTCTGTATCCCTTCCACTCAAAGGTGTCCTGGTGTCATGATCTGCAGTGTTCTTTAAACACGGACACCCGGCTGTAATGGTTCCCAGTGTCCCTTCATCTCATAGCACCCCGGCTTGGACAGTGAAATCTGCCATGGCAGACCTGACAGTCTCTCATGCTTGCTTTCTAGAAGTTCTGGGCATGTTTCCTTCAGGGAAATCCGAGTAGAGTGATGTGATGCCTGCGTGCTGATCTGCTGAGGTCTTCTGGAATCTCTCAGGAGCTGCACAGTGTGGGGTCCGACAGCTCCAGAAAGGATCCCACACATAGGTCTGAGAGGAAGGACATCTCCCCCAACCCCTAGTAGTAATTATCAGACTAATGCTCCTTGGAGTATTGTCTATTGTAGAAAATGAGTAGTTATGATAAAATAATCATTTATTCTTTGGGTTCCCCCCAGTTTCTTTTGTTGTTGGTTTTTTTGAGGTAGGGTAGTGCTCTAGCCCAGGCTCACTTGGAATTCACTGTGCTTAGGGTGGCTTCGAACTCACTCTGCTCCCTGTGCTGGGATTAAAGGTGTGCACCACCACTTGAGCGTCCTGGGTTTAGATGTTAATGATACAGATCACACCATCCAAAATACAGAAATCTGGAACCCCACATACTCTGGAAATCTGAACTCTTTGTGTCAGGCTGACACTCAAAAAGTTTTGGATTTGGGGTTTCAGATTAGGGATGCCCAACTGGTAAAATCTATGCAAGTAAATGTTCAATCCAGAACCGAAAAACTGTGATCTAAAGCCCTTCTGACACTAAGCATTTTGCAAAAGGGACATTCCACTTGAGAACTGATTTCACAGAAATATTTTTTAAAGTTTTTTTTAATAAGAGAAAGTAGACAAGTACATGTTTAAAAAATTTTTTTTAAATTCATTTTCAAGCAGAGAGCACACCAGGGCCACTACCTTGTGGGTCTGGCTTATGTGGGTCCTGGGGAATTGAACCAGGGGCCTTAGGCACTGGAGGCAAGTGCCTTAACCGCTGAGCCATCTCTCCAGCCCCCACAGAAATATTTTGAAGATTAAATGAAGTGTGGAGTTGTGCAACCTTAGTGCATGCCACGTGGGGTGTTTTATAAATGTTAACTTGGGGCTGGGGAAGGAGGGGGCTCGGTTGATAAAAGGCTGCGGCATAAGCATGAGGACCTGAGTTTGGATTCCTAATAAATACCCACATAAATGCCAGGTACTGTGGCCCACCCCTGTCATCCCAGCACTGGTGTGGCAGAGATGGGGACCCCTAGGACTGACTAGTTTAACTGGATTGGTGAACTTTGAGTTCAGTGAGAAAGACCCTATCTCAAAATAAGATGGAGAGTTATTTAGGAAAACAATCAGCCTTTACCTATGACCTCTACCTGTACTTGCACACCCATGTACCCCACACACATGAAAAACAGATAAAATGTCGACTCTTATACTTGTTGAAACTATTTGGATAAATTTTGCTTTTGCTTGCACAGATAAGTTATTTGAGCCAGGAAGGGTTGCTTGTAATCCCCCCCCCCCCCAAGTAAACAGAAACACCAACAACAACAAAAAACCACAACAGTTTATACCTTTTAATAATGTTTCTAGGACTGGAGAGATAGCTCTGTGGTTAAGGGCACTTGCTTGTAAAACTTGACAGTCTGAGTTGAATCCTCAGATACACAAAATGGTACATTCATCTGGAGTTCGAAGTGGCAGGAGGCCCTGGCACATTTATACAGTCTCTGTCTTTTTCTGTCTGTCTCTCAAATGACTAAAATTTTCAGAAATGTTTTCAGTGTCTGACCAGCTACTCAGGGTGCTACTTGTTGATCTGTTTTCTAGATCCTGACAAGCTTTTCCTTGTTGAACTGCCCTTGTATGGAAAAGAAGATAATGACGCACTGGTCCGCTGTCCTCTGACAGACCCAGAGTTGACCAACTATTCTCTCAGGGAGTGTGAGGGGAAAGCTCTCCCCAAGGACCTGATGTTTGTCCCTGACCCCAAGGCCGGCATCACCATCAGAAATGTGAAGCGTGCCTACCATCGCCTCTGCGTGCGCTGCACTGCCCAGCTCGAGGGCAAGCTGGTGCAGTCTGACAAATTTGTTCTAAAAGTGAGGGCAGGTATGGCTCTCTCCTTTATGTCTTGTGGGGTGACTTTTCTCTTCCCATCTGCCCTCCTTAGCACCCCAGTTTCCACGCAATACCAGCCGCTTGTGAATTCCTCATTTCACAGCCCAGCCCCAGTGACCTGTCCATGCCTGTTTATCACTGGCTCAGATGGGGTGTCTGTCATAGATTTGGGGTGGTCATTAAACCTGTCAGCTGAGGTCATCCCAACCAGGGGTGATTGGTATAAGTATTCCTACTCAATGGGAAGCTTTAATTATATATAGTCTTTGAGAAGGTGAGACGACAAGAAATTCTTGAATTTCCTATTGACTTGAGACTTGACTTTCCCCTTAGCTGATTGGTTGGTTTTAATGCATTCTCAATGCTGAAGGAAAATACTGGTTACCCGCAGAACTTGTTTTTATCATGACACCTGTGGAGTCTTAGTAGCTGTCAGATAATCGAGGTTTTATATCTAAGGTTATTTAATTCAATATCACTAGGTAGACGTTCAATTGATGAGTATAATTTCCACCCCCATTGGGCTTTTGAATACTGCTCACTGAGTTAAGGGAGACTTTGATTTAAAGCCTGAGGTTTCCAGAAGCAAGGTACATGGGAAAGATACTTCAAAAGCATGGCATTAGGTGTAGGACATACTCTATGGAACATCAGGGTAGTGATCTGAGGCAGATGAAGGTAGCTTCACTTGGCTACCCTTCCACCTGTTGGGAACAAACCTTGTCCAGAATCAAGAGGAATCTCCTAGTGCGAGTTCCTGTCTTTCACTCAATGAGTTTTCTTGAAAGATGAGTGATTTCACGGCCACAGTCTTAAGTCTGCAAGTTATACAGATAGAAGATTCTACGCCGTGAGAGCAGGCAAGCCAGAATGCACACTATCATCAAATGAATTGTTTCAGGGCCATATTTCTTTTAATTCAAGCCATCAAAGCTATACCAGTTGTGTCCGTGCCCAAAACAAGCTATCTTCTTCGGGAAGGGGACACATTTACGGTGACATGTACAATAAAAGATGTGTCGACTTCCGTGGCCTCGATGTGGATCAAGGAGAACAGCCAGGTAAGTGAGTTGTCTTGGTCATTTGTCTCAGTATGTTCTTCCTGTGTGGGAGTGTCCTGGGTATGCCACCACCGGGAGGTCTAGCTAGTTGGACCCAGCTGGGACTGGGTTCAGGTGCATGTTTGCCACATGACATTAAAAAAACTTATTGCAAGGAGGGAGAGGGAGAAATGGGCACACCATGGCCTTTGCCACTGCAAACAAACTCCAGATGCATGTGCTCCTCTCTGATCTGGCTTTACATGGGTACTGGGAGTCGAGCCCAGACCTTTAGGCTTTACAAGCAAGCACCTAAACAACTGTGTCCCCCACATAACCTTTTTAAAACAATGTATTTCGTTTATTTGCAAGGAGAGACAGGCTGGGTGGGGGATGACAGGCAGACAGAATAGGCACACCAGGGCCTCCAACAAATGAACTCTAGATGCATGCGCCACTTTGTGCATCTGGCTTTACCATATATAATCTTTTTTTATTAGTGACAGGTAACTGCCATATTAATTGATTTTTTTTTTAAAGAAAGTTGGAATGAACATTAATTTCATGTTATGACTGAACCCGGTTTCTTTGACTTTATTAGAGGAATGTTAAATAGTTAACTGCATGAATGTCTTCATTGAAAGCTATTCTATTGCTTAGGCTAGGTTACTTACAATGATGGAGTTTTCAGTAGTTTTCCTTTCTGTGTTTTTGAAGAACAAATGGTATCCCATAGGAACTAGAAAGCACTTCTGTCCCCCACAGAGTGGCCATGTCATTAGAGAGATGATGGGATTCTGGTTTTGCAGCTCTGACTTCCTTCTTTGAGGCTGGATACCGGAGATTAAGCTGCTAATAGTTTCTATTTGTTTTAGTTGCTATTAATAAAGTGGTTATCTCGAACCTGAAACATTTGGACATGTTTAGGTTCTCATTCGTGTGACAGATGTGTATTGAATGCCTAGTATATGTCAGATACTGTGTTAAACATATCTTAAGTAAATTTTAGCCAATTTTTTTTTTTCTTTCAGTGTTGAGGTTTGAACAAAGGCCTTAACACGTGTTTGGTCACTGACTTCCTCCCCAATTCCCTTTAGTCAGTTTTATTAAAAGGGTTTTTTCCCCCTTTTGAGTAATTAATAATAAGATATGAAAACTTAATTTCCCTAATATTTTGCTTTAAAATTCTCCTTGACCAAATTTTCCCTCATTTTCTTTTCTTCTTTGTAAGTAATCATGACCATGTAGTTATGTGTACATATGTTGCACTTTGTGGAGGTTTGAGTCAGATGTCCCCCATAAACACATGTGCTTGTATACTTGGTCCCCAGCTGATAGCAGTTAGGTAAGTGGAGCCTTGTTAGAGGAGGTGGGTTGTTGGGAGTGGGCTTTGGGATGTCATAGCCAGCTAGCTCCCTCTTGCTAGAACTAGATTCACCCTCCTGCTGATGTTGGCCAGGAGGTGATGTCCAGCCTCTGCTCATACCATGTTGAACCCTGCCATCATGGAGCTTCCCCTTGAACCTGGAAGCCAAAATAAACCCTCTCCTCCCACAAGCTGCTTTTGGTGGGTGCTTTGTGCCAGCAACACAATGGGAAAAAAATACTGTGTGTTTTATTCCTCCACTTCTCTTCATGGCTGATATTCAATGTTTCATGCCCGTTTAAAGAATTCTTTGCTAAACAAATAACCATATTAGCATAATGTAAGCATCCTGATGGTATTTACCCAGACCTGTGATGGATGGTATCTTGCTTCATTTCTGAAGCCTGCCTTTGGCCCAGAGAATGGATTGTACCAGTGGCTCAGAGAAACAAGTTTTAGTTTTCACATACACTATAATGTAATAAAAATAATAGCTTATGTATGGATTTTTGGCTAACCTTACGGAACACAACCCCATATTAATTGGCTTTCTATAACCCTTGATTTCAGATGAGAGAACAATTTGGGCTGTGTGTGTATATTTGAGCCTGTGTATAACTTGAAAATTAGCCTTTTAGAGAGGAGAAATTAAATTGCCCCAGGTGGTTTTGTTCTGAACCATGTTTCCCAGGAGCTCGGCCTGCCATTCCCAATTAATCCTCTGGCACTGTAGATAAGCCTTTACTGTTGGGAGTCCTTTGGGAAATCCTGGTGTGTGCCTCCAAGGGTTAAAGAAAACCACATCACATGCAGACGACGTGCAATGTGTGACTTGTAGATGAGACTCTTGGCTCTCTGCCAGGGCTCACCCATGAATCTTTCATTGATCCTCTGGCATAATTTGGAATGCTATTAGCACTATCAAATTTTTTGAAATCTCCATCGCATTTGGTCCTGACCATTTAGACTAAGCTTAACTCACAATGAAATTTAGACTGAAATGGGATTTTTAAAGACATTTTTGTTGACAACTTATATACATCTAGACAATACACCATGATCATAATTCCCCCCCCCCAACCACCACACATGCACTGAGTTTCTTCTTTCCATGTAGTTTCTTTGTTATTTTGATGCCATCATTTTTTCCCCCTCCTATTCTGCAGGCTTGTGAGGTACCCTCAGCCACGGTGAGGTCACGAGGGCCGCAGCCTCTTTGAGACAAACATGAGGTTTTTCTACTTGTCACAATTATTTTTTGAAGCATCAGTTTATTCGGTGCTCATTCATCTCGGTTAGCTTTTCTAATGCTTTGAATTCTGAACTTGGCAGTCTTCTAGGTGATGGTTGGTCTCTGGGTATTTGGGGATGTTGACATCTCCTCGCTTTAGACCAAGCTCTTTCACCCACACACACCAGTCCAGTGTTCCAGACAACCACCCGGCTGAGAGAGAAATATTCTCAATCATCTGTCCTTTGAAGAGAAGACAGAAAGCTGACCCAGGAAAGGCCCTGTGAAAGCCTCACCTCCCTTTGCTCCAGTGTCTTCGCTGTTGCTCTTGTGCGGCGCACTGGCAGCTTTCTTATTAGAACAGCTCATAACACAGGGGTCCTTATTGGAAAGGCTTTTAAAGGCGTATTTGTTTCCTCAGACTCTTTAGAAATAAAGGCCAGGGGCTGGGGACATGGCTCAGGGCTAAGAGGGCTTCCCTAGCACCCAGCTTAGCAGCTGGGGAACCATGAAAATGATAGCTTTGAGTTAGCAAGAGAATTGGTCTCAAGGAAACAGGAGGGTGAATGACAAGAGGAGACACCTAACGTTCTCCTCTGGCACAGTGTGTGAGTATTCACATCACATCACACACCACATGCACACCCAAGAGAAGAAACAGGCCAGGGCCAGTGTGTATTTGACAGATCAAGAGCTCATAGCTCCCTAGTAGCGAAACAAGACTCTTCCTTGTACCAAACATTGAACCATGAACTTGGATGAAGTGTGCTTATTCAGTGTAAAGCAATTTCCAAATTGAAAGGGGGCGTAGCTCTAGAGCACTTGCCTGCCATGGTTAAGGCCTTGGCTTCCATTCACATCACTGTAAATCTTTCAAAAATACTAATAACATAAGAAAAAAAAAGCAAAAGAAGTAGTACCCTACAATAAAAATAGGTGAGTTCATAGATAATTAAAATGATTTTTCTGTTGTCATTTAGAGGTGGGGCTCTCACTCCAGCACTGGCTGACCTGGAACTTACTCTGTAGCCTCATGTTGACCTTGAACTCACAGCATCCTCCTACCTCTAGAGAGCTGGGACTAAAAGTGTATGCCACTACCCACACCCAGCTTAATTTTACATTTTCTAGTAGGCACACTACAAAGAAAAAGGTCATAAAATTGATTTTAATGTCTTATTTGGTCTGCTGTATCCAAGATACTCTTTTCATTCAATAATTAACAAAAAGTTAAGATATTTTGCAAGGCATAGCTCATTTTATACTACCACTTTTCAAGAGCTTTGGTCACACATGGTGAGTCTTTAAATGCTATATAGCTCATAGTGTTTGTGTCACTTGTCTCTTCACCCGTGTTAATGTGTCATCACATGGTTATAATGTTAAGGTACACTCAGTTTATCCTTATTTTTTGAGATAGGTTTACTCTGTAGCCCAGGCTGGCCTCGTCCGTCTGTAATGCTGTTAGTGCAGCCACAAGCCACCATGTCTAGCTTCAGTATATGCTTTTTAAGAAACATAAGCATTTTCTGATTTTCTATATAGTCATAATTGCTCATCGTTACCTGTACCTGGTGTGTATTGGGTCATTTTCAGCTTTCTGTACTGTCAACATCTGTTTTGGATGTGACCAGGGAGGCTGAGCGTCCTGCCAAGTAGCTTTCCAGGGGGACTGTTCCCATAGACAGTATGGGGCAGTGGTCTAACTCTTGGTCTCAGTCCTTTTTTTCAGCTGTCCCCACCTCCATCTTCCCATGGTAGTAGGAGTGTGCTTATTGCAGAAAATTTGGAAAATGCAAAAAGCTGAATTTGGCTTTTAAGTCTTTCCATAGAGCTGTTTTTACTTCGATTAGTCTTCCCATGATATTTTCTCTCCAAGTGATCTCTCCATGTCTACTCTGTACCTGTATAATAAGAGCTGGAGGGTGATACCACAAGGTAGATAACTGGTCCCTTTTTTCAGCTCATTCTCAAGTACTTTGGGACATAATCTCGTGGCTCTCACATACCCCCCAGGAAATTCTGCTGGGCATTGACTGTGGGGTGAACTTCCAAGTGAGGTTTACATATCCAGACTCCATTTATTTCTGGAGATAATGCACGTGTACAAAATAGAATGGTGGTGTCTTTCAGTCACTGGACACAGCAGAATAGGAAAAGATGAAGGGAGGGGCTGGGGGTGGAGCTCAGTAGATGGGCGTTTGTCTAGTATGTATGCACGAAGCCTTTTGCACCGCATCAACTGGGCATGGAATTGCACATTTGTAACCCTAGCACTTGGGAGGTGGAGGTGAAGACCTGAAGTTCAAAACCATCTTCAGATACATAGTGAGTTCAAGGCTAGCCTGAGCTACATGGGACCCTGTCTTGAAAAAGATAACCGGAAATGTTAATATGACTTAAGTATGCTGACTCACTTTGAAATATCAGTATTCTGTATTATTTCTTCTATAGTAGCTTAAAATCTAAGCCTTCAGAGCATTTGGAATGAATTTTCATGGTTTTCCCCCAATCATTCATAATGACTGTCTTTGAATATAATCCTGTAATATGAAGGGTTCCAGTGACAACCTTGTCATGACGTTTTATCATTCCTTTTCCAGTACTTGTATAACGAATGCTAATATGGAGAAGTTAATTGGTGCTATTTTTAATTTAGGAAAGATCCTGAATATAAATTATATGCTAATCTTTGATTTTCTTTTCCCCCCTCCCCTTCTGAAACCAGCAGATGAAATCACAGGTTAGACGTAATAGCTGGCATCGAGGTGACTTCGATTATGAGCGCCAGGAAACCCTGACTATCGGCTCAGCCAGAGCTAATGATTCTGGGGTGTTCATGTGTTATGCCAATAATACTTTTGGATCAGCCAATGTCACAACAACCTTGAAAGTAGTAGGTAAATATCTCTATGGGAATGTACCAATTTCTGGCAATGGTGAAAGGAGAAATTGTTAGATAGTTTCCTTTTTGTGGAAATGGAATTCCAAGAACAGATTCTTCGAATTTATTATCACCGAATGAATGAATATTATCCCTCTGGCCTTTTACAAGTAGAGCACAAAAGCAGATCCTACCAGTTTAACCAAACAAAACATACATAAATTGAGATTTTTTTTCCCCCTTCCCTCACTCCCTCTCTGATTCTAGTCCTTGATATATGACTGGAGTTTGGAAACCTCTGTAGATCTTTGTCGGGCATCTCACTCAGGTGCATAGAGTCTGGAGGATTTCTCTCTCTTTCAGTTTAGTTCCTCTGCCTTTCGGCTGATTGTTGACCTCAGTTCATTTGTGATCTGGACTGAGTTGGTCTTCTGCGTTATCATTTCTCTTCCCTTTCTTTGCTCTATTCTGTGACCTATAGTAAAGTCTTCAGGAAGGAAACACTTAGCATATCTGGGATGTACAGTGGATTCAGCCTATCTTCCCTAGTCTAGATATCCCAGGAACCTTTCTATCTCAAGCATCTTCTTAAAGAGAAACAGCATAGTGGATTATTTAGTAGTTTTTATTTACTAAGGACAATGATGATTGTTTTACAATTGATTACATTTGTGCCCCCCCCCCCCCTTTGGTCTTTTTAGCATTGCTAAGTTTCATGTTTTTTTTTTCTGCTTTAAAAAAAATTCCAACTTTGAAGTACAATTACTAAAGTGGTGCTTGGTGTCAATTACATATCTGTAAGAGCTGGAATTCATCATGATGAGCGAGAATAAAATGAGACAGTGTTTGTTTACTTCTCTCCACTCCCCCACCCACGTTTCAAATAATTTATGTAGCAGAGCTTGGATTTATCCCATATAAAATGTTGGTGTTTCTGCCCAAGTTCAAGTGGAAAGTCTCTTCATCCAGACTGTACACAGAAGAAACACTTCACTTATAATTACAGGGTCAGCACACAGAGTGTGTACTACTGTGTCCCTCAATGTGATTGTAAGCCATTTTTTTTTCATGGGAATAGAGAGCTATGCTTTTAAAATATTAAACTCCATAAGCACTAATTTGCTAAGTTGATTAGGGAGCATGTTGATAGATCATCTTCAGCTCCAGAAAGCAATTAGTAAGGATGTTCTGAGCATATTGGTGTACGTAATCGGATTTTTAAAATCCATTCATCAGTTTCCAAGAATTGGAAATGTGTGACTGGAAGGCTGGTGGCTGTGACATCTGAATCTGGTTTTGCATTCTTTCAGGGGTGGGTTGTGGAAGGACAGGAACAGGAAGAGACAAGGGAAAAAGTCATTGTTTGGAGACCCAGGAGTACGATTTGGGAGCAACACGGCATAGTGTTGAAAATAATGCTGGGACCACCTTCCATCCTGACTGGTTTTGTTTTTCTTTCTTCTAATTGTATTTAGTTGTCACACAATGGGATGTTATTGAGACATATCCAGATAATAAAAGGTTACTATAGTAAAACAAATGAATACATCCATTATCCATCATCTTTCATCCTCATCCTTTTTAATCTATCAATCATCTGTCATATATCTACCATCTACCAAGCTATCATCTGTCTGTCTGTCTGTCTGTCTGTCTGTCTGTCTGTCTATCTATATCTATCATCTATCAATCAATCATCTATCTATTTACCTACCTACCTATCATCTATCTGTCTTTGTGGCAGTGAGAATCTGACCTTGTTTCAAGATAGGGGCTCTGCCTTTTATTACACCCTAATTTAACTACCTGCGCTTCCTCTGAAGAATCATAGCCTTAAAAATCCCACAGCTAAGCTGAGAAGAAAAGATAGATTATATGGAAGTCTCAGGCATAGAGTTTGAACCTGATCTCATGTTAATTTATCACCAGTTCTTAATGCAGAAATGCTTTAAAAAATTAAACTTTATAACAACTCTGGTAGAGTTCTTTTTGTTGTTGTTATAATTCCCAAATTAGAGCTATAATAACTCTTAATTTATACAAGTTGAAAGGTCCATTTCACAGAGCCCTTTGTGTTAACCTTTCTTCGTTTTGTCAAAATAAGGGACACAGACAATGGAAAAGAGGAAGATTTATTTTGACTCAAGGCTTCAGAGGTTTCAAGTCTGTGTGCCTGAGGCAAGGCTGTGGTGGGAGCATGTGACCCAGAGAGCTGTTCTTCCCACAACAGCCAGGCCACAGAGAGACAAGAAAAAAAGGGCCAGGGGCAAGGTACACCCTTTACCTTCTCCCTACCTCTGGATAGTCCATTTTGTTATAGATTAAATGTGGATTAATCCATTGATAAAGTTATTGCCCTCCGGATTCAGTTTGCTTCTTAAAGCTCATCACTCAGAGTCAAGTATTTAATATCTGAGCCTTTGGTGCAGAGGCTCTTTATCCTCAAACTCTAACACTCACACTGAACTAACTGGACTGCAGAAACTCAGGGCAACTTACATATTTTTATTGTAATTATGAGACAGAAGGGCCTTGAGCGTTTTTCATTAAGTGCTTTCCTAAATTTATAGCCTTGAGAAGAAACATTTAGTCTCTTAAAATTAACCTCAAGCTTGGTGTTGCGGTACATGCCTAACCTGTAATCCCAGCACTGGGAAAGGCAGGAGGATTGTGAGTGTGCAGCACACCTGGGCGATTTTATATATATATATGTCAAGACCCTGCCTCAAAAACATAAGCAACCTCAAAAATCTTAAATGACAATGAATGGCAGGGAATATTTAATTTATGATTCTGGACAGAACCAGTTTCTATCTTTCTACTTTTCATTTTGGTTGAGTTTCCATTCTCACTGGGAAAGAAAAAAAATCTGTTTTTAATTGTTACAATGGGCAACAGATAGTTGGACCATAGTTTTGATTCTGAACCTATAGGAAAATAATGAGCAATAAAAACAGATCACCTCTGTGGTTGGGTAACACCCAAGTTAGTGAATGGTAACTTAAAATTTTATAAGTAAATTTAAAAACTTTGGAAAAGAAAGAGGAGGAAATTAAAACTCTTTATAAGCTTGTTGCTTCAATAGAAATGTTTTTAAGATTTTGGTGTATTGCTTATATTTTTGTATGTGAATTTTAACTACATGTGCAATTTTATTCATATTCTTTCACTTAAAATGTACAGAGACTAAACAAAGAGGCCAGTCTAGTCAAATCTAGACTTCACTATATGACTTTTACTCCAGATAGAAATCACTTATTCTGTTTATCAATTAGGGGTTATAAGCTCTACCTATAAATTAGAGGTTATCAATTTTAGTCTGTTTTTCATTCATAAAGTAGAAGCTACAGCTGTATGTTTCAGAACTGTTGCAAGAGTAAATGTCATAATTATTAAGTGAAATGTATGCTAACGTGCCCAAGGCAGTTCTTGCACATAATAAACATCCCATAAATTGGGCCATAAAAAGAACATTGGCAATTAGTTTATTGCTTTTTTTTAAAGCTCCTTCTTACATTGTGATTATTATATAACCATTTCTAAGGCTGAATCATTTATTTAACCAATTTTCTGTCATTTACAAAATTATTACAAGTAGTATGAATAGCATATCTTCTCTTTGTGCATCTCCAACCTATTTTATGAAGCATTCTCAAATGGAAATTATAGAATTAGATTTAAAAATAGAAAATTTTGAAAGATCTATATTGCTAACTGGTTTCAGAAAGAACTGCCAGTTTGTAGCGTGTAATTCCATGTTCTACTTTTATCACACTTGCAAGATTCTTGAGTTTATTTTAAATTAGTTTTGCTATTTTTAATAAGTGGAAAGTGCTCTTATATTTTAATTACTGGTTCAGCTAAGCATTCTTTCTGCCTGAAGTTGAATGCCCTCTTTTCCTTCACCTTCATCTTTACTATGTCCAACAGTTAGAACTGGTCATGGATTCACATTTGATTTTTTAAAATGGTTTTATTTTGTTTTTTCTCGTTGTCTGCCCTCCTCATAGTTCGTGATTCTATGGCTCAGCGCTGTTTACTTCTCAGTGATGCAAGTGTGGGGAGAGGTCCCAAGTCCATTTTCTTCAAGTAGGAAGTAGTATTCTTATAACATCTTTGTCACACAGTAGGGCTCCTTCCTGTCCTGACTTAATGGCACTTTCTTATCCATGTACATGTGATATTTTGGGGTCTTAGTGAGGGCTAGTTGGTCCAAATACCCATTCAGCTCTCAAATATCAAGACGTGTAGCTGTAGAAGTCTTCTGAGATGGCCCATAGATCTTTAGAGAATTGCTCATGAGACAGCCAGGGGCGAGTGAGGTATGTGTTCTTCTCATGACATGGCCAGGAGCCAAGTAGGGATGGAACATGTCTCACTCGTTCCCAAAGTCACATCTTGGTAATCCTCAGATGACCAACACCTGTGAAGAACCATGTCTGTCTCACTCTGTTGCACTTAGATAAAGGATTCATCAATATATTCTCCATGACGAACTCTACGGTGTTTGTAAATGAGGGTGAGAATGTCGATTTGATTGTGGAATATGAAGCCTACCCCAGGCCCGATCACCAGCAGTGGATGTACATGAACAGGACCTCCACAAACAAAGGGGACAGCCATGCAAGGTCTGGCGATGAGAGTAACATCAGGTAAGAAAGGGATCTTGGCCCTGGGGTCTCCATGTGCCCTTCTTTCCCGCTGACTGCCAAGGCCTGTTTCTGGAGATGCCAGGGAAGGAAGCCTGGGGCTGCCTCTTTAGTTCCTACCTGAGGTTCCATTTTCCTCTGTGTGTCTAGTGTACACTCACACTCTTAATTAAATACACACACCAGTCTCTGCCTCAGTTTCTTATTTGTAAAGTGGGGGTATCTTAAGGTTAAGTGCTTTATCAGCAGAGTGTGAGTTGGGGGTTCAGAGGCAGGTTTGTGCCGAAGAGAGACACGTGTGAGGGAAGCCGAGGAAGGCTGCAGGGCAGGCGACCTCAAGTTACAGGCATGAGGTGTGCACCCACAGCAAGGGCCCCGTGCACCCACAGCAAGGGCCCGTGCCAATATGGGCATGGGAAAGTTCGAGCAAACAGCAGGTGGGTCAATGTCAGAAGGGAGAGAGCAAGGCCACTGCGTGTGGTGAGTTGGTCATGAGTGGATCTGTCCACACTGGTGCCTGCCTGTGCAGTAACTCGCTCAAGGCTTATTTTATACTCGGTCTGTTCAGCAGATAGATCCTGGGAAAGTCAGTTTGGGGTAAAAGGAACACGAGGCAGTGGTGGGGATGCAGCCCGAAGGGACCCTAGGAAGATGGTGAATGTGTGCATGCTTCCCCAGGTGGGCGTGGAAGTCGAGCTTGGCAGGTGAGTTCAGGACACCACAGAGGAGGAAGTGGTCACAGGGTAGCCTGAGGTGGTGGTCTGAATGTTTGCTAGGCTCTCTGCACTCTGCTTTTGCACGCAGTCCTTTGTCCCAAATTGTGTGTGTGTTAATATTGAATTCCTATTTTCCCCCAAATTGGCATCTCTTTCCAGGTAGAAACTGAGAAAAACAATGCCCACATAGGATTGATGTGTTTTTTTTTTTTTGTTTTTTTTTTTTGTGTGTGTAGATACGTGAGTGAACTTCATCTGACCAGATTAAAAGGGACAGAAGGAGGCACGTACACGTTCCTGGTGTCCAACGCTGATGTCAGTGCTTCCGTGATATTTAATGTTTATGTGAACAGTAAGTAAAACGCAGGACTGCTTATCTTTTTATTTGGGGTTATTGCACCCTGGAGCTTGTGCGTGACAGCTGCTGAGCCGCGTCCTTTGTGTACCATGTAAATAATGTTTCATGATAATTTTGACCTTAACAGAGACCTCGTGGTTAGGTGGTTAGAAGAGAAACCAATTCCTTGTCCTATATTTCACTGACCACATGACCTCGGAGAAGTGGTACAAGTTCTGGGGCTGCCTTTGAAGGAAGAGAGTCAGTGTATTCTTAACAGTGGTTGAACTGGGGAATCAGATGGTATCAGAAACTGGGTTTTAGTGTTGGGTGGGGGAGAGATGCCGTCCAACCCTGATGTGGTTTTTCTCTGTATCTATCGATCATCAATGGATGCTTTCTCTTTCCATACTATACTGTTTGTTTGTAGTTGGTCCTCCCCCCAAGATCAATGCAAGATTGATCCAGCTCAATGGGTCATTCCTGGGAACCTTGGGGAGACTGTGGGGAAGGTACCAGGTGGGTTTGGTTGGGAAGGGGGTATTGCTTGTGATCATGAGAACTAAAGTCCTGCACTACCATGCCTCTCTGCCACATGACACTCAAGTTTTTAGAGAAATGTGTACCCAGAGAATAAAGTTCAAACTGGCAGGAGCCCTAGTTACAGCTTCTGTGACTTGCAAGGCTTCCTCCTGGCTCTGCCCTGCATTCAACCTGTGTTGGCAAGGAAGGGTGGATAAGAGCTTACTGCACCATACTCACCAGAGACCAGGAAATGTGGCCCATCGTGGCAGGCATAGTGTGGCATTGGGGTGTTCAGTCCATGAGAATGGGATCTTATGGCTTGTTCACATTATGGCTGATAGTGAGAAGCAGGCTGGCCTAGAAGAACACTCAGCAGCCTGCTTCAGAGACCACCTCTGCCAGCCATCCTCCGAAAACCATGCCACCAGAGCTTGGGGACATTCAGGTCCAAAACCTAACAATTCCCTAAAGAACAACTGGAGAGTTGGGTCCTTTCTCTGAAGGATTGTGGGGACAAGGCTCCCAGGGAGGAGCTTACCTACCTGCCACCACTGCAGCTTGGCCAGGATAGTAGGTAGGGTAGTGTGATCTGCTTGTAAACAAAAAGAACCATCTAGTCAGTGATCCCAAGGGCAGGCGTTTGATTGCTGATCTAGTTAGTTACTTGTATCAGCTTCCTGAATAAGATGCTAATATGCCTTTGGATAAAGAGAATCACATGCTTATAATCAAACACTTAAAAAAAAAATTCTGTTCTTTCCAGAATCCTTAGTATATACTGAGTCCATTCTAATCTTCCCAGGAAGGGACTATGGGATAGAGTGAATTATCCCTAATTCTTTCGACCACAGAACTCTTCCCTTTCCAAGGGAAATGTTAATTAACACTTCAATTCCTCAGAATGGGTTTGATTATTTGATATCTCATTGGCCCTCAATTCAAATATTTCTAGATTAATTCAGATGTTAATCAAAGGAGCTTAGTATATTACACACGGGCAAAATTACCTACTTCTGAAAAATCTTAATATTCCACTAATTTAAGAGGAAGGAATTTGTCTGTAGGCAAATCAGTGTCTTTGCAAGTGTAATATGCAAATTGTTCATGCAAAACTTTATGCTGAATGCAGGAGGCCTTCCCAACTTCTCCCAACCCCAAATCCCCAAATTCCCAATCCATTTTGAAACCATGCTTCTGGAAAATCCAGCAAGAATCAGTTACAAGGAAGACAAAAAATGTAAAGAAACTAGCATACAAAATGCAAGCATGAGCTTATTATCAGATCTGCCAGGAGTAAGAAACATTTTGGCCATGGGCCTCTGGAATGTTCTACCTATCTCCTGTGGACCAGTGGCATCAGCTGATGAGAGAAGCCCGCTTCCTTGAACTCCCTTGGGGAGTGGCTCAGCCGTGGGAAATTTTATAAAGTCAAATGCCAGGCCAGAGGGACGCTCACGTGTTTCTTTGCCCTTCTTTTCCACTATGCGATCTGCCACTTGGTCATGAGACGCTGACTCCACAGAGGGACATTTTTGACTTTTCTCTTGGGGTGGGGGACACAATGGCCACCCTTCGGGGTCTGCTGAGTGAGCTCCACTAACTTCAGAAGTGATCCCTCTTTGTTAAGGGACCTTCCTTGTAATCTGGTGTCTGGTCCATTGGCAGGGAGAGCGGGGCATTGGGGTTCTGTCTATGAACCACCCTGCTCTGTCACACTGGGGGTACCAAGGGGGACGTCTCTCTGCCCTGTGAGGCTTCCTCTTCAGGAAGACTTTTCATTCATGTCAGGTTATTGCAAACATTGAGCTGACTAGAGGCCTTCATTCATGCGTTACATTTACAAATGGCTTTGATGTCTTTGTGTGAACTGCTCTTCTTTCTGGCACATAGCCCAGTTGCTCTGCTCTGTATTTTTTTCTCTTTGGTTTGAAAACTATTATAGTTGACAATATTATGGGTTAGGAATTTTTTTTTATGTTGAACTTTAAAATCAAAAGCTAAAAATTAAAAGCTGGAGAGTGTACTTCCTGAGCAAGCATGAGGACCTGAGAGGGGCCTGAGACTGCCCAAGTTCAAATCTCCAGATCCCACGTAAAACAGCTGGGCCTGCAGGCTTCCAACCCCAGCCCTACAGGGGAGTAGAGACCCCCCCCCCCCAATCTTCAGAGCCCCACAAACTCTAAAATGAGTAGGAGGAGACGCCAGCTCAAAACTGGTGAGAGAGGGCTGGAGAGATGGCTCAGAGGTCAAGGCACTTGCCTCCAGTGCCTAAGGCCCCAAGTTCAATTCCCCAGGACCCACACAAGCCAGACCCACAAGGTGGTGGCCCTGGTGCGCGCTCTCTCTCTCTCTCTCTCTCTCTCTCTCTCTGCTTGAAAATGAATAAATAAAATATTAAAAAAAAACTGATGAAAGAGCCTTGCAGAAGGACACCTCGTGTTCCACTCCTGCAGAGAGCCAGCGGGGTACTGCAGGGGCAGCACACCCCAGAAAAGGCTAAAATCACTTGAAAATATAAAGCTTGGAATAATTGTGTCCATTGTGACATCATCTTATGGGTAATTCTGCATGTTTTGTGTGTAAACACCCCCCCCCCCAATAAATAAGCTTTGCCTCAAGGGAGAAAGGATTTATATTTTACAGAAATTAGAATTAATAAAAGTCAAGAAATCAATGCTGGAGGGGTAGCATATTAACCCAGGCTACTTAGTGACACTGATGCATAATTGTTTCATAAAATGAGTTGTAGATCTGCAAATGAAAAGGCCTTGAAGTGTTTAAATGTTTGGTGGTTGAAACTCTTTCATTTGTTTCAGAAATTCCACATACAGATTTGGCATACTAAGTTTGGGGTAGGGGACTAATCCCTAATGTGGGAGTTTCTATTTTATTATTATTTTTAAGCCGTGATTCTGTTTACTGGATTTGTGTTACTGTAATTACTTTTGGACTTGCTTATCCAAGGTGTATGTAGGTGTTTGATTCTTAGTTCTAAAAAGTTTGATCCTTCGGTAAAAATGAAAATTTGAGAGGAAAATACATTTTAAAATCCTTAAAACTTCACCTCAGAGTGTTTTCTTTAATGGACATTACTCTTCCAGATTCTACAGATACTGAAAAAAATTCCATAACCAAGATGCTGTGGTAGCCTATAGTGTTCGGTTACAACATTGATCATACAGTTAGGTTTGTACCAGACCCAGGGCAAATAAGGGGTCAGTTATGTACTTTCAACTGAATTTATTCTTTTGGCTCTTCCCCGTCAATAAATTGTTTCAATAGATAACAGGCTTTCTAGTGATAAACAGTAGTCTGTGAAATAAATAGTCTATAATTTTGACTTCTAATTTAAAATATCCTTGTGATTCCTGAAGTTACTTGTGTAATTACAGAAATTATGTTTTACATGGTATAAGTCCGTTATTTTTGAAAATTCTGGGCGTGGTGACTCATGCCTATAATCCAGCACTTGGGAGGCTGAGGTAGGAGGATCGCCATGAGTTTGAGGCCAGCCTGTGTTACTGAGTGAGCTCCAGGTCAGCCTGGGCTAGGTGACACCCTGCCTATAAATAAATAAATAAATAAATAAATAAATAAATAAATAAATAAATAAATAAATAAATAAATAAAATATCCAGTGACCTTGAGATGCTACTTCAAAAATTATCTGCTGGCATTTCCAGGTTAGTGTTCGGAATTTAGACTGTGTAGCATATAGTGTTAAAGGGACATCGCTGGGTCTTTTCCAGTATTAAAGGTATTTTCTTGAGTCTCGGATCTGACACAGGGCTGCTGAGGTCCACAGGGAGAGGGAACAGGAAAGCAGATGTTGAGTGAAAGGGCTCCCTTTTCATCACTGTTTCAATATATAGTTCAGACTATAGGACTGGAAACTCAGATGCTCGTTGGACTGAACCAAATCAACTCACATGTCACCAACTTCACTCCATTTATGGGAGGCTGTTAACGGGGTTGAGAAACAATTAAAGGAAATGCTAAATAACGTACTATTTCTAAATCACTGCATCATATACTTAATTTCCTGCCTGGCGTTTGCTATTATTTATAATCCTGCAATCTACCAGATCAGCTATGGACATAAATCACTCACAGTGAATCCCCTTGAGGAGAAATTTCCCCCTTGACCATGTTGGCTGCTGTTGATGTACTTTGGTTCATAGCAAAATCTGGTTCCAGGTGGCTGAAGTGAGACTGGGTAGAAACCAGAGAGGCACATGGGTGGGTGGCCCGTTTGCCAAGAGTGAAGGTAGACCTGTCAAGCCAGCCATCTGGGTTGCCCACCTGGCTGGAATCTCAAGTCCTTGACTAGGACGAACACAAGAATGGCCACATGCCTTCAAGGATGGACCTCACAGTTTGGAGGCTTAGGGCTGGTGCACCCTGAACACGATCCTCGTGGAACCAGGGTGGCTAATAGAACTTGGCCTCTTCACAATTGGAGATGGTCTCCAGCTTAACCTGTTAGTGTCTATTTTCCTTTAGCGAAGGCGAGGGGGATGCTGGGATTGAACCCTGGAACCTGCCCTTCTTGAAAAGCATGTCCTTTGCCTCTGAGCTGCATTCCTAGCATCTATTTGCATTACTATTTAATGTTTCTATGAGGCTTAATCCTGTATTGAGTAATTGGAATTCTTAATACATAGAAGACATTTTGGGCGAAGGGAGCTGGGGAGATATGCAAGCATGAAGACCTGCGTTCAGGGCAGTAACAGACCCTGTCTGTCTCAAAGGTGGTCTGTGTTTCTGAGGATGGCACCTGAGGTCATCCTCTGGCCTGTCTGTACATAGGTATACACACATGTGCATCAACACACACACACACACACACACACACACACACACACACACACACGTCGTCTCTGACTTCGGAGCTTGCTGAGGGGCTGCCGGGGTAACTGGAATGTAGCTTATGTGTTGTGAGCATTTGTACATATGTGTTTTTTAAACGAAGCCAAGTTTTTTCTTAAGATAAAAGTGAAAGGTAAAAGGTAGAAAAATGACATGTGTTGAAGTATGAAAAGGCAAAGTTTATCTTTTAAGGTTCATTTACTTGATTACTATTATTTTGGCATGTGACTGCTGTGTGTGCAGAAGCCCAAAGACTGTCAAATTCCCCAATTCCCCAGCCACATATTTTCTTAGATGGAGTCTCTATGAACCCTCTTTGTAAGGAGAGAGAGAGAGAGAGAGAGAATATGAATGGGTGCTCTAGGGCCTCTGACCACTGAAGCGTGCTCTAGATACATGCGACACTTTATATATCTGGCTTTACATGGCTACTGGGGAATCAGACCCAGGTCAGTAGGCTCTGCAGACAAGTGCCTTAACCTCTGAGCCATCTCTCCAGCCTCATTTTTGAGAGCCCGGAGATGAGATTAGGGTTGTTGCCACACCTAACTCCCCTCCCTCGAAGCTGACCTGGAATTCACTATGTAGTTTCAGGGTGGCCTCAAACCCACAGTGATCCTCCAACCTCTGCCTCCGGAGTCCTGGGACACCCAGCTTTTTTAATGTGGGCACCAGAGAATTGATCTCAGAGCAAATCAGGCCTTCTTCACACTTGTGTGGCAAGTGCTCTTAACCCCGAGCCATCTCATAAAATAGCTGTGGACTACTATCAATATCCTTTGTTTTCATAGATTCTCCTAGAGCTTCTAAAATTGTTTTTTTAAGAAAATGAAGCCATATTGCTTCATAGCCTATTCTTTTGGTTGTTGAACACAGATACACTGGGAACATCTTTCCACACATAAAATTTTTGTCTGCAGCCTCGTTTTGGTATCTCATTGTATAGATCTTTCATAATTCCTTTAAGCCCCTGTCTGATGCAGTTTTGAAACCTCACGAGTGAGGCAGGATTCTGAAGTGATGTGACTGAGTTTTAAAAGAAGCCTATCAGACGATTATTTAAAATTTATAATTATCTCGTTTAATCTCCTTAGTGACCTTGCCTGAGTGCCTGGAAGTTGATAAAGTCACTGTCACACTCTCGTGTCTTTCATGCATGTATGTAATGGGTCAGCTCTAAGCACTGTCCTCAAGGAAGGACCCTGGATAATCTATGTAAAAATACTTGCTAGTCTTTTGATATTTATCTTTTTAAAAAATAATTCACTTGAGAGAGAAAGGCAGACAGAGAGAGAGAAAGGGGTGTGCCAGGGCCTCCAGCCACTACAAACAAACTCCACACACATGGATCGCCTTGTGCATCTAAGTTTTACATGGGTCCTGGGGAATTGAACTCGAGTCCTTCTGCTTTGCCTTGAACTGCTAAGCCATCTCTCCAGCCCAACATTCATCTTTTTATAAGCTTTGTATGCTTGAGATTCAACCAGTACTGAAGCTCTGTTTTTGTTTTCAAATTGGTTGGGAATTCTAAGTGTTTTAATATTCTAATAATGTTAGAAAGAGCATCTCTGGATGTGAGCATGGCTATAATTCTCTCTCTGTCTCTCTCTCTCTCCTCTCTCCTCTCTCATGTGTGTTCATGGTGTGGTCCTTGCCTTCCACCTTGTTTGAGGCAACATCTCTCTCTCACTGTGTTCATCAGACCAGCTGGCTCACAAGCTTCTGGGAATTCTCCTATCTTCGCCTCCCTTCTCATCCGAGGGTACACTGGGATTATGGACACCTACCATATTGCCTGGCTTTTATGTGGGTTTTGGGGATCTGGGTGCAGATACTTACACAGGCATAGGACACACTTTATCCATGAGCCATCTCCTATGTGGAAATCCTTTTTAATGTAAAACTTGATTCTTTAATATTCTGGGAAAAAAGTATATATTGGTCCATGGAGATGGCTCAGTGGTTAAAGGTCCTTGCTTGTAAACCCTGTAAGCCAAGGGTTTACAGCCACCAATTTAAAGCCAGATGTGCATTTGTTTGCAGTGGTAAGAAACCTTGATTTCCCCCCCCCCCAAACACACATAATGCAAGTGTGTGTGTGTGTGTGTGTGTGTGTGTGTGTGTGTGTATGTAGAAAGGTCTTTGGGGGTGTGTTGCAAATCTAGGAGTTTAGCATTAAAAATACTAAATCTTTTAGGGAACATAGTGGCCTGCCTGGGTCCCTAGGCCTCTTGTTGCCCATGTGATTGTGTGGTCTTACCATGTTTCCCGTATGTAGTGGAAAAGCTGGAGAAACAGGCTCAGGCGGGAATCGTGTAAACTAGGACAAAGTTGCCCCTGAGTTCTCCTGACAGCAGCCACGAGTAGTTCCTCTCTGTGGACCTTCCACAGTATGGAAATTTCCAGATTCATTGGAGCCAGGTGTGTTTTTACATCCAATTAGCCCCCTTCCTAGATGCTTCTGGGGTCACCAGTGATTCATTGAAAATTTAAATTAATCCAAGAATAGGTACAGAGTTTGTCCATGGGCATTGTGTCAATATCTGAATAGCTCTGAATTAATGTGGCAAAATGAATTAGCTACTTCACAGAGTAGAAAAATGGCATTTTCCGCCACGCCTGCACACCCTGGCTGCCGGCAAAGCTGCCTTGTGGTGGGTTTTCCGCCCTCTGCCAAGCAAGCACGGTGGCCAAGGAAGACTTTCACCAAGACATCTCTCCTTTGTTGCTGTTGAGAGCCCTTTGTAGCAGACTATAAATGTGGCTTGTTTGACTGGTTCTGGAGGCCCACAAGTTAAGGAAAAATGTATATAAAATTTAGGGGCTGGAGAGATGCTCTGCAATTAAAGGCACTTGTTAGCAAGGCCTCACGGCCTGCGTTCTATTCCTCAGTGCTCTCGTAAAGCCAGATGCACAAGTAGTACATGTATCTAGAGTTCATTTACAGTAGTGGGAGGCCCTGGATAGCCCCCTCCCCTCTCTGCTTGTAAATAAATTAAAAACAGTATTTTTTTAGTGGGGGTGGAGAAGGAGATTTATGAGAAGTTGAGAGGAAAACTTAACATTTCTATGTCTACAAATAAAGTGTTCCACACCCTCTGGGGCTTGTCTCTGTCTCTCTCTGTCTCATGGCGGCCCCCCCCAGCTGACCTGGGGCTCACTCTGTGGCCCCCAGATGGCCTCGAACTCTTGGCAATCTTCCTAGTTTGGCCTCCTGAGTGCTGGGGTTAAGGTGTGTTCCACCATGTCTGCTTTCACAGTAAGGTGTTATGGGAATGTGGCCATTTGTTCACATGACAGCTGGCAACATTGTTCTCTGGCTGCAAGAACCTCAGGGGTGGGCACACAGGCCTTTACTGTTTACCTGAAAATTCGCTGCCTCTTGGTTGTAAATATCCCTTCTTGAAGACATTTGGTTTTTTGTTGATAGTGGTCACTTTGTTAATGATGTATGGGATAGGAGGCTGTAGTTGAAGTTCTGTTTGTTAGACAAGTTCCTAGTTTCAAATGCCCATTTTATCAATTTCTGGATATCTTTAAGAATGCATAGAGTGCAACCTCCATATTTCCAGCATATCTGTTGTGGGGATTATTCTAATAGGTCTAATAGTTCTTATAAAGCATTAGCTTGAGTTCTAGGCCCCTATGTCAACTGGTCTACTTCTTTCTCCAGTGAGTGTCAGGCATCTGGGTTCCACCTAGACCCATTCCAAGATGGTGACAAATTGCTGAAAATCTACTGCCACTCAGCCCCAGCCAACCTGGAATTGTGAGACTTTGATCACTGCCCGTTTATTCATTTATTACCAGGGGACACAAGTCTGTTGTCCCACTGACGACAGTGTGGGCAAAAGTGCATCCAGGGCAGTTGGTTAAAGTGGACAGTGAGAGCAGTGCTACCCCCCAAAATGCTTCCCACATCCGGATAAGGGGAAGACAGACATACCTCCTGTGCTAGCTCCCGGGAGCCTGGCAGCCCTTATCTGTACTGTGTTCTTAAAATTCATTTTGTTCTTGTCTTCCACATGGACCTGCTGCTGGTGGAGAGAGGGATATTTTTCAAGATCACAGTTTTTTGGGATAAATTGGTGCCTATTTAGGATTTTAATTGCATGAGTAGTAAGTTCTCAGCAGAGTGTCTGCCGATGATGAGCATTGTTGGGGACACCCGAACAAATCGGGTCCATAGTGCTTTGAAAGGAAGTAGGCTATTTTTAAAAATCTGTCTAAGAAACACAACCTCTACACTTCTTAGGCTTATGGAAACCTCCAACTTGGGAGGAATTAGGGAACGTGTCGTGTGGTCGCGTGCTTATTAAAGAATATATGAGAACCCGCAGCTCAGACTTAACCTGGAGAATGCACAGGGAGGTAGTATCTTGAGCAGCCAAATGCATATTTATCGCCATACCCCGCGTATCAAGCCACTTGTAAAATGCAGATGAGCCCAGATCTTCATGTTTAGGAACCGGATCTCTAACTAGCTCATTCTTTAGGGAAACTTAACCTCAGAGTGGGGTGCCTGCCAGTCCTGGGACAGGACTGGGGTGAGGATGAGGCAGCAGGACAACCGTGTAGGAGGTGCTCCCTCAGACGTGTCCATTTGCTGTATGTGTCACTGTTCTGGCCTTTATGGATTCCTTGAGAGTTCTTTGAAAAGGCACACACAGTACAGGGCCTGGTCTGTAGCTGACTCAGGGTGTGGGCCAGGAATCTTCCTTAGCCTCTTCTCTCAGGAGGTCCTGGGCCTATGGGAAGTTTAGGACCTTCTGAGTGGTTCTACCAGCCTCAGGTGATGACCTACCTGTGACAGTAGCTTAAGAAACAAACCCTCATTAACCAGCACAGAGAACTGAGTATGCCAGCCAGACCATACCCTTGCTACCCTGGGCCATTGTGTAGGAGTGCAACCAGGTATCCTGTGGACTGTAATTGATAATGCAGTTTTGATCTGTTCCAATTTTTTAATTAAAAGTGTTTTATAGGCTCATTTTTGACTACGTGTTCACTAGCCAATAAAAATGGAGAAAGTGGAAACTACCCACCAGCCTGCTCCCCAGAGGTGACCAGCATGAATGTACGGGATGTCCTTTCAGCCTTAAAGAATTTCCTTTTCTGCTGAGTTAGGGTTTCATTGCAATGGAAGCCCCTCTTGGGCTTGACAGGCAGGTTAGGAAAGTGAGTGACTGAAGGAATGTAGCTGGGAGATGGGGATTGTGAACCTGGTTCCCATTTGGATACTGTCATCTACTCTATATACATAGACAGAATCTTGCTCTGTAACCCAGGTTAACCTTGGACTCATGGTGTGAGGCACCTGCTTCAGCTTCCTGAGTGCTAGGGTTTTAGGTGTGCTACTATGCCCAACTGATTTTAAGAATTTGAAATTGTTTGTAAAAATATGTGTGTGTGTGTGTGTGTGAGAGAGAGAGAGAGAGAGAGAGAGAGAGACAGAGAGAGAGACAGAGAGAGAATGTGGTTGCATGTATGTATTATGAGAGAGAATGAGAGATTATGAATGAATAGGCACACCAGGACATTTTGCCTCTGCAAAGGAATTCCTCCTCCAGATGCATGCACCACTTTGTGCATCTGGCTTTACGTGGGTTCTCTGGAATCAAACTCCAGGATGTGCAGGCTTTGCAGGCAAGTGCCTGTAAGCACCAACTAAATGTTGTTGAATATTTCAGAGCCTCTTACTCAGCATCTGCTCTTACCACGTGTCTGCTGCTGAGTAGGAAGATGTGGTTCTTGTCTGATGGAGGAGGCAGCTTACATCAGAGTCAGGTTCTCCAAAGGGGCCCCAGGAATGGAGTGAGACCAACCAAACTTGGCCTAGGAGAAGTGGCCTTGATGCTTGAGCCGAGTCCAGAGAGACCCACCGTAAGGAGCTTGCAAAATAATGTTCTCCCAAGAGTCCGCTGGTTTTTTGTACGTGTCCTACTTTTCAGCCTGATCCTACAGTTGCCCATGATAATTAAATGAAACTTGCCAGATGGGTGCTTTTGCAAGACGAAGGACCGTCTTCTTGCTCTATTTGTGAAAGCTGGCACCGGACCCAAACTCTCAAGGATGCGCCTACCTTGAGATGGCTTTGGAGGGCGGCTCTTTTGTATGTGTGTGCCAAATGGCCTGCCATCAGCAGGGACAGGTTGAGTGACAGGTGGGTGTGTCATGCTTGTGGACACTCTGATCCCTGCCAATTCCTCTTCCCTCTAAGGAGGCGAGATGCTGAGCGGTGGTTCTACAGAGATTGTCATTTATCATTGGTACCTGTCTTCGGGGAAATAAGCTTCCAGTCTTTCCTTCTCACATCCAGTACTCTGATTAGGTTCGGTGTAATTGACGTGGAAATCCCAGCATATCAGGTTAAAACTCACACTCTGTGACCCTGTCTCAGAGAAGCCATTTCCAAATCATCGAAGGAGGGAGTATTGAGAGTGGTGAATACAGTTGACTTAATCTGCAGCTAACCCACTTCACGGAGGAACACAGGCTCTCCAATTAGAAGGGATAGATGACATAGGGTAAAGTTTGGATCCCCAGCACCATGCAAGGTCAGGCGCCTGTAAACAGTGAGTGCTGAGGGGGTGGAGACAGGACGCTCACTGGGCTTGTTGGCTAGCCAGGAAACTCAGGTTCTGTGCCAGAGCGATTGAGGAAAGCACCCGATGTCCGCCTCTGGTCTGCACACGTGTGTACAGACACTCGCACAAACATGTAACATACCATACACACACATGTTCCCAAAAAACAAGTCAGTAATAACTATGTTCCCGAGGGTTCTTAGGCTCTATCTCATTTTGGTTATCACAGCATCCCTACAAAGATGGCTACCATTACTATTGTCTTGATGCATGAGGAAAGGAACTTCACCAGGGGATGGAGAAGAGGTCACATAGGAGCTACTGTCTGGATTATTCACTCCACATATGCTTTGGAGATTCCAGGCTCACCCTCAAGGATGCAGGTTAGGGTGCCACCCTCTCTGCCACAGTGTGCTCATGGTTAACTATACTTATTCTCAAAAGGCCATAACCCCTCCAAACTATATTGTCATAAGAACCATAGAAATTTTGTCGTCTTTTCACTTTAGAAATTCAAGAAAAACATTAGATCCCTCCCTCCAGGCAGAATCTTAACTCAAGCCCAGATTGACCCAGAATTCATTTGGTCGCCCTGTCTGGTCCCGAACCCCAAGTGGACCTCAGCCTGCCGAGTGCAGGATCAGAGTTATGAGCCACTACACTCGTTAATTTCAAGATTGTCGAATATCAGTTGGTTATTGTAGCTACACAGATGTCAAGTTCGAGCCTTCCTGCTCATAGTTTGTTTTGGTTCATTATATCCAGACTCTAGACCCATGTCTGCATGAAGTTCTTGGGCTGGTTTCCTCTTACAATTTTCTGTCTGTATTTGTGTTTGAGATAAAGATAAAGGATTAGAGATGACTAGTAAAACACTCTGATCTGCTCTCTTGCTTTAACTTTCCTATAAGTAGGGTAATTCAGCTCTTTATCAGTACCACTCTTGGACCCCTTCAGAAGACAGTAACAGATCAGGCTGGGGAGATGGCATTAAAGGCACTTGCTTGCAAAGTCTGCTGACCCAGGTTCAATTCCCCAGTGTGCTTGTATTCATCTGAAGGTGTTCATTTGCAATTACAGGAGGCCTTGGCACATCTACTCTCTCTCAAATAAGTAAATTAATAACATGGAGGGAGGGACGGGAGGAGGAGAGGGGGGCTCTTCTATTTTCCTATGGCAGCTCCTAATTCCCTCCATTGGAGTCTCCACCAGAACATGAAATCTCATGGCTAGCACAGCACTTGAAGCCCATCGGCAGGGAATCCAATAGGAACAGGTTGAGTGCTATAGTCTTGGCCAGAAGTGTTCGTTCCAGGCCCTCCCTGTGGCCAGGTTGCCCAGGAACCTCTGCCCAGGGAGTTGCTAGAGACTTCCGTGGTTACAGTGGTTACAGGTAGATGGGCGCAGTCCTGACAGGTCTGCACAGCACCCTGGACCTTCACCTCTCTTCCATCACTGGTTCAAATTTTCTCCTTTGGACATGTCTCCTTGGCTCCTTGGAAGGTTCTAGAAGGTTCTAAGAACTAGAAAGGGAGCCCAACGAATCTCACTCTGGCTGTTTAGTAGTCTGACATGTGACCATTTCTGTTTTCCTGTAGCAAAACCTGAAGTCGACATGAAGGACGGGAACGGCATGCTCCAGTGTGTGGCCGTAGGATTCCCGAAGCCCACAATAGACTGGTATTTTTGTACGGGAAAAGATCAAAGGTGAGACGGTTATTTTTGGCACTGCTTACAATACAAAAGGGATGGACTGCAATTCAGTTGAATTTCAAATGTGTTCCACATTTTTTTTGGGGGGGGAACTAACTGTGTTTTATTATTGTTCCTTTTCTATCCATGTGACTTTTTTTTAAGAAAGTATAATAGCTGTATTTTTCCTGGTCGACATTAATTTTGTTTGCTGAAAAATGATGACTGAATGACTTCTCTATTTGGGTGGTTATCTTTTTGGATTTATCATGCAATTTCTAGCCTGCAGGTAGATAAAGCAATTTTCCAGGATGGAGTAATTAGATTTCCATTCAATACACAGGAGGTAATGTATGTGGGAGATGTGGCTGTAGTTATCATGAAAAAATTACCTCAGAAGTTAATTGCCAAGTTACCAAAAAGTAATGATGGCACAATTACAACATACATATGGTGTTTGTAAGCGGCACGTTTTCAAAAGGTTTGCTCCCCGATGAGGCGCCCAGCCCCCTGAAAGGGGGACATCTGGCATAGTCGCATTTCCTTCTCAGCCCACACTTAAGCCTTAAATTGTCCTTTCCCATTACCTGGAGATGATAATGGGTCAGCGTTGCTGTTTTCATCCATCAGATGCTATTTTATGCTCCAACTTGAAAAAAACCTCTGTTGAATATCGGGGATGGTGGTGAAAATTTTCTCTTTCATTCAGCGCATTTCATGACAACACGTCAGGAGCAGTTACTTTGGTTATTGTTGGTCTGAGTTTTAGGGGAATGTTTTCTTCTGGGGAGTCATAAGGAGGGCGCAGGAACTCTGGGGAATCGCCCCTCAGTGATGCAGCTGGGTAGATAGGGGGTGCTTTCTTGAGCATGTGTTCATGTGATAGCCGATCATGAACCAGCCTCCTGTCTGATCTAGTGGGTGGAGAGAGCCGGCAGACAGGATTAACAGCTAACACACCATGGAAAATGGCCACAAATTAAAATAAGGTCGTGAGGGTCCGGCTCATGAACAGGAGCCCTCCCCCACTCCCAGTGTTAGTGGTCCTCACTGTACAATGGGGCCTCCACTCCCAGCCCATGGCCTTGGGGTCCTCGCTCCTATCTTGGTCCTCATCATCTCTGCTGATTTTTCATGCTGTTCATACCCTTTCCAGATTTATTTCTAAGGGTTCTTGCGTGGCAACCATTTGAATTCACTTCTAAGCCTTAAGGTAACCCCCCAAGGGTGGTACCCAGCAGAAGCCACCAGAACAGTCATGCTGGAGGCAGGAGCCAAGCCCATGTCAAACTCCTAGCCCTCCCATCCTCCGGAGGCACAGAGGTGCATGGTGTGGAAGTCACTTCTTGGTCCCCAGCCTCTCTAGCTGTCACGTGCATTGCTTGGTTGCACAGAGGCACGTGGTGTGGCAGTTAGTCCTTGGTCCCCAGCCAATCTAGCGGTCATGTGCATTGCTTGGTGGTGGCTGGTGTGAGCCGTACCCTGGTTTCCCCGCAGCTGTGCGGTCCCGGTGCAGCCCGTGCACGAGCAGGTCCAGAACTGGTCGGCGCCACCCTTCGGGAAGCTGCAGGTGGAGAGCTCCATCGAGTACAGTGCGCTGCAGCACAATGGCACGGTGCAGTGCAGGGCCGCCAACAGCGTGGGCGAGAGCTCGGCCTTCTTTAACTTTGCGCTTAAAGGTAACAACAAAGGTATATTTCTTTTTCCTCCAATTTAACGGGATGTTTTAGGCTCTTGTCTAAGTCCATTCCGGTGTTGGCCATGTCATTTCTGGTAATAACCTGCATCACACTTACATCTTCAAACTCATGAGTTTGCTAATCAAGTTTGTTTTTATCAGTGTAATCTTAGCCATTTTCACTTGATATATTTCATGTGTGTTTGTGTGTGCTTCTGCATGACTAATTATACATTAATCGTCTCTATTAAGAAGTAGAAAGAAATAGCGGATCTACCTACCTTATGCAGAAGCATAGTTAGGATAATTTAATATTTGAGTCACTGGAGCTGCAGAAATGGCCTAGTGGGTAAAATGCTTGCAGTGCAGCTGTGGGGACTGGATTTCAGGTTCCCAGCGCAGCACCCTTGGGTAGGCATGATGTTGCCCTGTCTCCACCATCCCTCACCCCCGTATTCTAGTGCTTAGGAAGCAGAGGTGGGATCCTCCGAGCCAGCTCTGCATCCAAGTGCCAAGGGAGATACCCTGCTTCAGTAAATGAACTGGAGAGAAATTGTGGGAGACACCCAGTGTCCCCTGTGGCCCCCCCACGCACACCACATGCATCACACGTGCAAAACTATTATCTTAGTTATTGAAACTGAGTTCTCTGTCAGATTCTGATGTCAAAAACTGAACACAATCCTTTGTATGATATTTTTAGCAAACCCTTTCCCCCCCCAATTTTACCTATTTACAATCTGTATATGTGTGTGTTCCTTTATCTATAGTGACGGGACTTAACAAGGCCTTGTGCAGGCTGTGTAGGCCCTGTGCTACCCAAATCTCAGATTTTAAAGATTTATGAATCTAGTGTGATTCCAGGCTAGAGTGGTTTCCTAGTATGTGAGTCACTGGGTTCCAGCACCACTGAGGCATGGTGGGGGGGGGGAATATTCATTTGAATACTAAGAGTAAGATAATACCAAGGTGAGGATCTGAAATGATCCCCATAGCTGTGTCCCAGGCATGGACCTTAAGACCAACTGGGGGCAGGTGGTGGTCAGGATCCTGCCCTGCTAATGGCTCTCAAATTCCCTCCCCTCTTCCATTTCAGAACAAATCCAACCCCACACCCTCTTCACACCATTGCTCATTGGTTTCGTGGTCACGGCTGGCATGATGGGCGTCATAGTGATGATTCTCACCTACAAGTATCTCCAGGTGACGGTTGATTTGCTCCCTCCCCCTCCCCAGAGCCACACTGACCGAGGCAATGACGGTTAAAAAGCACTGCACTTTCTCCTTTCTCCTCCAGAAACCCATGTATGAAGTGCAGTGGAAGGTTGTCGAGGAGATCAATGGGAACAACTATGTGTACATAGACCCGACACAACTTCCTTATGACCACAAGTGGGAGTTTCCCAGAGACAGGTTGAGTTTTGGTCAGTATCCAAGCAGGGGCTTTCCATGCAGACTTTTTGTGTACACAAAACAATGGTTTTAGGGAACTCCATTGGCTTCCTGTGTTGTATTTCACCCGAAACAAGAAGTGTTCTCAATTGCACAGAAATTGTCAGGTTTAGTAGAGAGACCACTATAGGGAACCTTCTCTGGAGACATTTCTCTCCAATTTCCTTGATGTTTTTGGAATACCAGAAACAGTCTGTTCGTCATCTCCTGTTTCCCTCATTCTTGCCTTCTTTCCTTCTAAAGGGAAAACCTTGGGCGCTGGTGCCTTCGGGAAAGTGGTGGAGGCCACTGCCTATGGCTTAATTAAGTCGGACGCAGCCATGACAGTTGCTGTGAAGATGCTTAAATGTGAGTCCATGTGGGGACTGACCCCAGTTTGCCCGCCTTGGCTTCTTCTTTCTTTTTGTTTTACTAAAATGAGATGTTTCCAATTTTAGCAAGTGCTCACTTAACGGAACGAGAGGCCCTCATGTCCGAGCTGAAGGTCCTGAGCTACCTGGGGAACCACGTGAACATTGTGAACCTCCTTGGCGCGTGCACCATTGGAGGTGAGGCTGGCCTGGGTGCCTGTTGCAGGAGCCCCATCTTAATACCATTGGTTTAGACAGTGTTCAGTCACAAACTGCTGGCAAGATTTTACCCAGACGTTTTGTTCTCTTGCTAGATTTTCTTTCCCTCGCTGTTCTTGGGAACGCAAATGTTATCATTTCTAGGTGTTGGGAACTCGAAACTCTCCCTGTCACTTGCCCCACACTAAGCCTCAAGGACCTCTGTTCTGTTATTTCCGCTTTTACTTTCCACAAATGAGTGAGAACATACAGTATTTATGACTACTTAGACCCTCGTCTGCTCACTATACGTTATATATGCATATTGAATTAAATAAAACTATACCCCCTAACGTACATTAGGTATTTCAACTTCAAACACATACTTGGTGATTTATGTTGAAAGAATAAATGAGTACCCAAATGAAAGAAAAATAATGAATATTTTAAACTAGCTTTTACTTTCATCACCCTGAGAAGAGCTAACCTGGTCCATGTGTTGGTTACTGTCATGTATGTTACATCAACAACATTGGTTCTTCATGGTGTCACCTCAACCAGACAACTCTTCTTATCTTGCAAGTGTTATATTGCTGGCCCCTTGTTAGTCACTCAGGAGTTAAGGTTGATTTGTCCTCTATAACTGAAAATAGGGTCCCTAAGTCTTCCACTTCTCAAATATATACCAAATGAAGCATTTCACTTCTGTAAAAATAAGTTTCCAATTCTGAAGGCTCAGTTGAGGTTCCCACCAAGGCTGTCTGATGTTTGCAGAAGGCATTTTGTCTAAAGGAACAAAGGCTTAGGAGTCGAGCTGTCCCTCTATCTAGATCTGGAGGGGCCATGGGACAGTTGACAGCTTCAGATAATGCCTTCAAACAGCTCCTGCACCCGGTGCTTCACCACGTCGTGAATTGTTCATGAGACAAAGTCTACCCACAGAAATTAGTTTCTTGTTAACTTCAGAACTGCAGCTTTCAGCATTCACAGCATCAACACAGTTCTTCGAGTAGCGCTCAGAACTTGGGTCGTTTCAGGTTTTCGCCCACTTTCCAGTCTGGGCTCAGCTGGCTGTTCCATGTGGTTGATTTTCCTACCAGGCTCCGTTTGGGCTCCTCATTTGCATAATAACATTACGGCGAGCCTATGAAACCCTCTCGTAAACAGAAGGGAATCAAAGGATCCCCATAGGAAGCTTGAACACAGCAGATCTTTGAAAGCACCAACTTGTGTCTGCAAAGCCAGCAGTCCTCCCTGGCCCCCGATGCTCGTGCCACTTAGACAATCAGGTAGAAAGAGACCGGCTTGCTTTCTTTTCCTGTATCATAAAGCTGCTTTTTTGATAAGCGACATTAATAGATAGAATTATGTTGGAAGTAAGAAGGCTTAGCCACCGAAGCTGAATGTTAACTAGCCACAATCACCCTCGGGTAATTTTACAGGAGGCAGGATTATCTACAGTGTATCTTGCCTCTTTCTAACATTTTCTTATATCCTCATAGGACCCACCCTGGTCATTACAGAATATTGTTGCTATGGTGATCTTTTGAATTTTTTGAGAAGAAAACGTGATTCATTTATTTTCTCAAAGCAGGAAGACCAGGCAGAAGCAGCACTCTATAAAAACCTTCTGCACTCAAAGGCGTCTTCCTGGTAAGGCCATTTGCATAGCAGTCAGCTGTTGACAGGCAGTTCTTGGGGTCACAAGGGCTTGCAATCAAGGCTGATTCTTAAAAAGAAATAAAAACGAGCCAAGGTACTCTGAGGTGTGAAATCAGAATTATTAAATTATTGAAATGTGATTAACCGTTTAGGAAGTTCAGATAGTGTTCTTAAAGACTCAGATTGAGGTATTTGCTGATTTTTGAAAAATTCATGTTTAGTGTTTCTCTTAAGCCTTAGTGAATGAGCTGAGTGAGGGTTTTTTTTTTTTTTTTTAATAATTCATTTTCAAGGAGAGAGAGAGAGAGAGAACCAGGGCCACCACCTTGTGGGTCTGGCTTATATGGGTACTGGGGAATTGAACCCCGGGGCCTTAGGCACTGGAGGTGTGTGCCTTAACCGCTGAGCCATCTCTCCAGCCCGAGCTAAGTGAGTTTTTAGTTTGGTTTTTAGTTTTTTAAAAGTCTGTTTCTCTTATGGCTCCAGTCTTGTGTGTGTCTTCACGTATATTGTTGGGCTTGGGTCGGTCTGTCTAATGGAACTGTTTTATAGGGAGCATATAACTTTGTCAAAACTTTGAGCAAAGAACACTGGCTGTATTTCTACTTGTAGGCTTGTTACTCTCAACCTCTGGTTATTTCTACAGCCTGGCCATTTCCCCATCTGTGCTATGGAACACTGCTGTGAATCCTGGCACTCATCCGAGCTCTTGCATTATCAGGATTGTTCTGAATTAAAATGATGTGTAAACGGCTTCAAGTTTTTATTTTTTAAGGAACAGTCGGTTTATAGCCAGAGTAGAAACGTTCTCTGCTAATGCCCTGTCGTAGTTTCTTTCTAAGTGCTGTTCATAGCCACCACTGAAGACTTCCGCCACCCACCCAGTTAGTAGATATCACCATCCGCCCAGTCCCTTGTACTCTTCATAGCTGCAATGGTGTGGGTGTCGACTCTCCTTCTCAAGTGGACTCTGGTACAGCAAGTGCAAGGCCCTGGGTTTGAATTGCAGTGTCAAAAAAATGGAATAACAGCCGGGCGTGGTGGCGCACGCCTTTAATCCCAGCACTCTTGGGAGGCAGAGGTAGGAGGATCACCATGAGTTCAAGGCCACCCTGAGACTACAGAGTGAATTCCAGGTCAGCTTGGGCTAGAGCGAGACCCTACCTCAAAAAACCAACCAAACAAACAAACAAAAAAATGGAATAACAAATATCCCCTCAGCTTTGAGATGGCAAGACCTTGTCTCCTGAACTCTTGATCCCAGGTCGTCAGAGAGACCTCGGGAACATGACTGATGGCAGTGGCCTATTCGTGATGGACAGCTGCCTCTTAAACCTTTTTTTCTTACCACCCAAGTGAAGCGTTTTATTTTAATCTTATAATCAAGCAGTAGTAAAGTACTGTAAAGACTACCTTTTGTTGCTTTTTAATGAACGTACACTCGTTTTGGGAAGACAGAAGCCACACTATGCCTTGTATCTGGAACTTTCTGAAATAATGGCCTGGATTGTTCAGTCCTGTCTGATGTTCTTTGTGCACTGGGATCCCATATGGGTTCGGAGGCACCAGCATGCTCTGAAGGAGGTTGTTGTCATGGCATTTCTATGCTAATCAGAAGCAGGAAGTACTAGAAATCTTGAAGACTCTCCAGCCAAATGTTGCAGACTCAAGAGGTCCAGATGGTTCAGAAAATCGTCCAAATTATTGGTGTTTATCTGAACCAAACTTGGTTTTTTTTTTTAAAGCTCCTTCCATCAGTCTCTGTGTTAACAATCCTCACACATCCCGGAAGTGTGTTTCTTCTTGTCTCTGGGGGTGGGGCTCATTTAGAATTTGAGGCACCATGAAATAGCATCATTTTCCTTTTGGCTGTTTCCCATTAAATTTTACCAAGTCTACAGATGGAATATTTCTAATCAGAGTTTCCACAAAAGGGACATTTATTTCCTGGGGATAGACTCTAATATTGAAAATATTAAAATCCTCATGTCTTGTGGAACTTGATTTTCAAGTTTTTTGTTCTGTTACACCGCTATGTTCTTAATATGAATCAAGTTTATTATATGGCAGAGTGAATGGACGAGAGACAGCCTGACCCATTAGTGCACGCCTCCTTACTGGCTGGTTCTGGGCAGTGATGACTTGGGTGTCTCGTCTTTCCCAGCAGTGACGGTACTGATGAGTACATGGACATGAAGCCTGGAGTTTCTTATGTTGTCCCAACCAAGACAGACCAAAGGCGATCTGCAAGAATTGGTGGGTAACGTAACAACTTAAAAGTGTTCATTGCCTTTTATCTTATCTCTCTGGGGACTTAGATTTAGTGGAACATGGGATGACGTTTTTGGCTCTTTCCCATTACCCATGGAATAAAGTCCAGAGTTCTTCCTAGGAGAGAAATTACCATGAAAAAGCCAGTGGTCAGTGGCAGTTAGGGTTTGCAAGTAGATGTTGGGGGTCACAGCATGTGTTTAATATCTAAACACCTTACTATCTGCATGGGACTCTGGAAGGCAACCCACCGTCCTATCCCTCCAGCATGAGGATTGTGGAATCCAGGCAAGGATCATTGGGTATTGACTTTAATGCAGCCCTTTCCCCTGCCCTCCCACCCTGGGGAGGTGATGGCTGTCTTCTGCTCTTGAAAGCTTTATTTGCTAAGGAAGCCCTCATCATTCCTAACAGGCTCATACATAGAGAGAGAGGTGACTCCCACCATCATGGAAGATGACGAGTTGGCTCTGGACCTGGAAGACTTACTGAGCTTCTCCTACCAGGTGGCAAAGGGCATGGCTTTCCTCGCCTCCAAGAATGTAAGTGGCAGGGTCCCTCACAAGAGACACCGACTCCTTTCTGCTGGGGAGCAGAGCATTGCAGGGCCCTGGTTAGCATGCACAGTGTCGTTTTGAAGTGTGGTTAACAAAAGCAGAGGAAATTTCGTTTCTTCCTGTTCCAAGTGCTGTCTCTTTGGAATTCCTGTTCTAATTTATCAGCTTTAAAGAGCAAACCTGTCTAAATGAGCTTTCCATGAATATTCTTTTATTTGCAGTGAATTCATTTAAACCGGAGCTTTAAGATGTAGGGATAAACTCTAAGGAAACCAAGGGGTAATGGCTTGATTAGCAAAAGCAGAGGTTCACCTCATGGTTACAGTTGGGTTCTAGCGAACTGAGACCCTAACTATAATGTGCGTGGCTTGAGGAGACTCAGAACAGTTAGAAAAAGGAAGGCGATGATGGCAAGAGCCATGGGTTCTGGAAGGGTAAGAAAACGTCTCTGGAGAAAAAAAGAAATAACCTAAGAGAATGAGGTCCCAGCAATTACCAAACCAAAAGAGGAAGCTTAAATAAAGACCCCCTTCCTTGTGTCCTTGGGGAGGTGTCCAGTTGAAGTTGTAAAGACATTTAGAGACTTCGGAAGGATGTTCAAGGAGATGCATCTTTCATGAGTTTTCAGTTAAGGAAATATGGCTTGACTATTTATAATGCATTTTTCCTATGAATGAAAGCAGTACCAAGAGGGAGAAAGGCATTCACTTATTAGAATTGGTTTAGAAAGTGATTATAGTAATTTGGGTCCTGATCATGGGAAACAAAATGTGAGCATAATTTTGATTTGTATTTTAGTGCACTGAATACTCGGAAACAAAAGTTTGGGATTTTTTTTTCTTTTAAAAAAATATATAAACAGCATTCTAGTATTAAAAATAGTTTTCTCTTTGAAAGTTAAAATGAATCTCAATGGTTTCCTTTTCTCCCCCATCCTAATAGTGTATTCACAGAGACTTGGCTGCCAGAAATATCCTCCTTACCCACGGTCGAATCACAAAGATTTGTGATTTTGGTCTGGCCAGAGACATCAAGAATGACTCTAATTACGTGGTGAAAGGAAATGTGAGTGCCCATTCTCTCTGCCTGACACTTCTGCCAAGTTCCAAGTTTTGATAAAAATTGTTTTTCTATGGTTTTTTTTTTTCTTCAGTGCAACTCTTACCTTGTAATGTCATGCGTTTTAGCAGTCACATTAAGTGTACTTCAACGAAATTTGCATGGAATGCTCAACACTATTACTGCTAACATTTGATAATAGAATTCCTAAGTTCTAATTGTGTAATTATGGGGTGTGTGAAGGAAACAGAAATAGCCTTAATTTTCATTATAGCCCAAGCATAGTAATGAATTTGATTTTGCTTGAGTGTAATAAATGTAGACCTCAAGGTCACAGCAGGCAGATTTTTTTTTTTTTTTTTGCAGGGGGTTGGGGGGGAGATTGACATGCTGTGTGAAAAATGACTAAAATCGAAGATCATGTTCAGGGTTGTGTGGAATGTGGGGTCTTGTAGCCAATAGAGGTCTATTAAGTAGATTCATAAGTAATAATTAGTTTGCAGAACATGGTAAATGTTTTTCAAAGTGCTATCTCTCCATTGCCAGTTCTCACGGTAACCTCAGAGCCAACCCCTGCCTAGAACATGATGTCCTCCAATTTTTAGCTGGAGAAACTAAAGTGTGGCATATTTTAATGATTTAAAAAAATTTTTAATCTGAGATTGCATGAGTCCATAGAGACTGCAGCCTGAACCCATGATTTCCAGAGCAGCGTCCTGTTGATACAGTCTTCCGTGCCCATTTATAGTCCCGATTCATTTCTGGAGCTACTATTTTGTGTCCCTTAGGATAATGGACTACTTTGGCCTTCATCACCATGGCACCTCTATTGCTAGGCTGTGGTCCACTTGGTTTTGTGCAAGCATCGCTGGCCTGATCTCCTGACCCAGTCATGCGAGTCTAAAACGGCTCCCAAAGCCAGGTTTCAGCAGGAGAGTTGATGAAAACAACTTCTGTCCATCCTGGCACAATAGTGGAAGGAAAAATGGAAAATGGTTCATTATCCCAGCCTCTGAATAGTGACAGAGGGGCCAGGAAAGGAGCTCTATCTGTGCTGGGATCTGGGCCTGCCATGTAGTGGGCTGTGCACTATCTGGCAGAATTATCTACTACTTTGACTTCTCCATTTTCTTTTCTCTTCTTGGGGAAATGGCTGGCAGGTTTCCTACTGCCTTATGGACATTAAAGGAGTTAACATATGGCAGAGTTCTCAGGACAGTGCCTGGTACAGTCCTACTTTCCTTTATGCATGCCCTGTTGGAAATCTACACAACCAGGATAAAGCGGGAGCTGTAGTTGGCAAAGGTGGATGATACCCTCAGACCTTCCAGACCCCTAAGCCATAGCCTTCTGCTCAAGTTGGTTGAACTCACAAGTCATCGGTATCACTTGGGCCCCTGAATAAAGACAGTTCATAGGACTAGTTTAAAGCCAGGAGATGGACCCAGTGTGGTCCTGCCTCCAAGCTTGCTTCAGAGTCATTTGAAGTCTCTGCTGTGCCAGGTTCTGGGAAAGTTCTTTCATTTCACATCATTTTTTATACCCTGGGCTCTTTCTGAGTCCAGGTAGCCGGTGGACCTGTTGTCAGAACACTTGTTCCAAATGCACGAAGTACGAAGGATTAGCAGAAAAGCAGACACATTGAATCTCAGTCACGAGGTTGTTAAAAGCAAGTTTGTGATCAGTCAATTCCTGGGCCTCTTTATTACACAGAACAGCATGTTCTAGAAACAATTGTAATGTCAGAGTGTTCCTGGATGGAAATGTTTTGAGGTACCTGGAAATGCCATAATCCAATGGGAAGCTTTCTAGATGAAATGACGGGGCATGTTAATACAGTTAGGATTTATTGTCTTTATTTTCACTTTACAAAATGCTAGACTTAGTAACTTCTAAGTTTTTACCTTGCAGGTACACAGGCCTTTGACTCCAAGACACCCATAGATCCTGGGTTAACAGCCCCATTTAGAGTTTTAGCTTAAGCTTTGGGGTGGCTATTGGAAGGTTTTTAGTATACTAAAATAACTTTAAGCCTAGAAGAGACTGTCTTCACAGTTTTCAATCCTAAACGGATTAAGAGATGGATTGATTTAGCTTTCGGTGGCAGATTAATATCCGGAAGTCCAGAGTACCTGTAAGAGGAATAATCAGTTATGGAAGGTTCGTCTTGGCATTGGGGTCTCCTGATTTAAGATCCCTGCCACTCACCACCTTGGAATAGATCCGAGATTGTCATAAACCACCATTGGTGTTGAGCCCTTGTTTTGCTGGGTGGAGTTTTCAGATACTGCTGAGCTGGACATGGTGACGGGCCAAAGCATTATTATCCACAAACACAATCCATGAACTTGGAAGTTTGTTTTTTTCATTTAACTTAATTTTTTGGTATCATTTTGCAAAACAGGATTCTAAGGCTTGCCTATCAATATTTAGGTAACCTTCCACTATACTGTTGAGAAGGGGTAGTTTTTGTTGGCATATGGCAGAAGTCCCAGAGTTAAAGAAGGGAAAGGATATTTAGCAGTTACTTTCTTCTTGCTGGGATAAATAAAACACCCAACCAGAAGCAGTTTATGGAAGGAAAGGGTTTGTTTCAGCTTACAGTTTTGAGGGGGAATTCTCTCTCTCTCTCTCTCTCTCTCTCTCTCTCTTTCTTTCTTTCTTTCTTTCTTTCTTTCTTTCTTTCTTTCTTTCTTTCTTTCTTTCTTTCTTTCTTTCTTTCTTTCTTTCTTTCTTTCTTTCGAGAAAGAAAGAAAGAGTCAGATTGGGAGGGAGGGAGAGAACACATCAGGGCCTCCAGCCACTGCAAACGAATTCCAGATGCATGTGCCACTTTGTGCATCTGGCCTTTCGTGGGTACTGGGGAATTGAACACAGTCCTTAGGCTTTGCAGGCAAGTGCCTTAGGCACTGGGGAAGTTTCATCATGGCAGGGAAAGGATGGCAAAGCAGAGAGCTTTTTAGGAAGGAAACAGAGTGAACTGCTCTCAGCACACAGTGGGGCCAGACTAATGAAGGGCAGGCTCTACCCTTCGTGACGGACACACTTACTCCAGTAAGGCCCCACTTCTCAAAGGCTCTCCCACTTTCCCAAATAATCATCACCTGGGGACAAAGTATTCAAAACTCATGAGCCGGTAGGAGACATTCAGACCACCACAGGATTGCAGGTCATGAAGTTCCACCAAGGACTCAGGACTAATTCCTTCTATTTTTCCTTGCTTTGCTAATGGAGGATGGCCCAGTGGACAAATCACCCACCTGGGCACTCGCAGGGTAGGCAAAGGACGCCACAAGTGAATGGTAGTTCAAGGGTTTTCTGAAGGCTCCCTCATAATAGCTATAACTTGGTGGCTGAAACTCTCGTCATAATGGCTAATGGCAGCTGCAGAGAAGGCTGGGAAGTGCAGTCCTGCTGGTGGGAGGCCATGCTTCTGTTACTAAAGAGGAACAAGTCTTTGAATGGTTCAAGGCTAGGAGTTGAACCGGTGCCTCTCTTGGCTTCTGCGCTCTTAATAACCGTCTCAGTGTCTTCGGATGGCGAGTCCCTCCATGGATCTCGAGATCATGGAGGCGAACCGTCTCAGAAGATGGCACTCCTAGGCCAGCACCGAGCTTCTCCCTTCATGGCGGAATCTGTTGTGCTTCCCTTCTAGGCCCGACTGCCCGTGAAGTGGATGGCTCCCGAAAGTATCTTCAACTGCGTGTACACATTTGAAAGTGACGTCTGGTCCTATGGGATTTTCCTGTGGGAGCTCTTCTCCTTAGGTAAAATGGCCCTTGCCAATGACACCCTCATTAGACCCAGAACAGCTTCTGGAGGGTCATTAATGTCCTGCTCACTTGTGATTCAACTGCCTGTGTTTCAGGAAGCAGCCCGTACCCTGGGATGCCTGTCGACTCCAAATTCTACAAGATGATCAAGGAAGGATTCCGGATGCTCAGCCCTGAGCATGCGCCTGCTGAAATGTAAGGCCCCCCCCCCCCAGACCTTCCCTTGAGATAATTTTTCTCTTTTTTAAACATAGAAACCCAGATGTTGAAGGTTTTCGCTAGGAATTTGAAATGTCACTTGATTCCTTTTGTGACACCCTGCTCAAATGTCATTGCTGTGGCTTCTTGTCACCAAATAGTACAGAAACTTTTGACAGTATCTCCTACAGCCAGGGTTTTGTTTTATGCATGTGCCATTTTGCACGTCCTGGTGGGTAGCCCTGGTTTGTTCCTGATGTTCCCAGAGCTGAAGGAAGGCAGGGCCCCAGCAGGGATAGTCATTATTCTCCTTCGCAGGTATGACATCATGAAGACGTGCTGGGACGCCGACCCCCTCAAAAGGCCGACGTTCAAGCAGATTGTTCAGCTCATTGAGAAGCAGATTTCAGATAGCACCAACCATGTGAGTAAGCAGCCAGGCCCAGAATCTTCTTTCTTCTCTCCCTGACGCAGGAGCATGGTCCTCAGGCTTCAAGGGCGAGGACTCTAACCACTTCCGTTCCCAGACTCCAGTTTGGGGGTTGCAAACTGTGTTTCCAATGGATGAAATAAGGCAATGGAAACCAGTTCTTTCTGCTCAGTTCCCTCTCTTCTAAGCCAGAGGGATGTGGCACGAGGAAGGGGAAGGATGGCGGCCTTGTGGTCAGCCATGTGGAGTAGAAGTTTCCACAAGGACCCACCGTGGTTCCTCCTTCACCTGGAATGCTGGTCATGGGGTCACGGCAGGACCATTCACTTTATTTTGGGTTGGGGGTAGAAAAGGCAGTTTGTTACTGCAGGGAAGTGAGCCTTCTTCGCGGCCATTTCTGTCATGTTCACAGCCGTTCAGGAGGAACAGTTGTTTGAAGTTGGGAGACCCCTCCCTGCCATGGTGGAGAGTGTGGATGAAATTAAAATCCATTTTTTTTCCTCTCCTACTTTTAAGGAAGAACCTGCGGTCCTTACTAGGACTTATTTTATTTTATTTTTTTTTAATTTCTTTTTCTGAGCTGTTCACTTGGAGCTGTCTCTCTAACAGCCTGCCACTGATCTTTTGGGTCACAGCTTGCTCTGCGGGGCGTCACACACAGTTCAAATGAAAGGGCGCTTTCCACCCAAGTGCTTTGATTCCTGACAAATGACCCCTGGAAGAGCCGTGGGTTTCTCAGCAGGCCCTAGGGGTTTGTAAGCCTTCTTAATGGGGTGACTGGGGCTTGTTCCCACATCAGAAGAGCTGCACTTGCAGATGTCTGCTCTCTTGTGTAAAGTGATTTCCTTTGGGAAACTGAGGCATACCCCAGAGTTTGCAGGAGTCCCAGCAGTTCCCTTCAAGGTTCTTGGTGCCTCGCTGGATTTTCTGATGTGGGCTGCTTATGGTCACTGTAGGCACCGCTGCGTTGACCATGGGCTTCTTTTCCTCAGGTTTACTCCAACTTAGCAAACTGCAGCCCCAAGCCGGAGAGCCGGGCGGCAGACCACTCGGTGCGGGTCAACTCTGTGGGCAGCAGCGCCTCTTCCACCCAGCCTCTGCTTGTCCACGAAGATGCCTGAACGGAAGTGTCCTCGGCCTCCCCACCCTCTTGGCTTCCACGATGGCTATTTTGTTTTTCTTTGTCTTGCCTCCTGCTCCAGGGTAGTGGCCCTGCTCTCCTCCCGTCTTTATAAGCACACTTTAGTGGCTGATGACTTTTCAGCCACCATCCCCTTGCAATGGTTCAAACTGTATATATATTCTTAATAGCGACGTAGCTCCTACTGTAAACAGCAAAACTTCTGCTTTAGAGAAAGGGAGGATGGGGTGAACTCCGTGCCCAGAGTTCTTCCCAATGCTCTGCTGGACAAAGGATGATGAGCATTGATTTGAAAGCATAGAAGTAGGCCTGTGAGGCCCTCGGTGATGCAGGGATAGGGAACGCCAAGCCCTTTGTGTGGAAAATAGAACACCCTTAGAACAAAGGACACACGGGGAACCTCTGACCCTAAGAAATCTGGGGTGTCATGCTGAGACAGAGGCCTAGGCTGTGAAGAAATGCCCCAAGCATGAATGAAGACCGTCCACAAGAGCTTTTGTGTATCTGACCTGGTTTTTCGACAGAATTTGCTATTGAGTTGAATTGGCGACATGGCCTCCCTAGCTGCTGTTTGTATATATACCCTGTTTGTGTTCTTACATGGTGGGGGATCCCCACGAGCTTTGGTTTCTTTCTGTAAACAACCCTGGCGTTAGATCCTCCGTGTGTAGGGACAGAAGAGCCATACAGATTTGAAGGAAACAGTTACTACAGTTTCTGCAAACGAAAAATGTAACTGCCAAGCACAGTCTTTACAAAACCTCTTTTAGCCAATGAACTTGCTCCGCAGATGCCTCCTCCAAGCGTCAGAATGGCAGTGATGCTGTTTGAGAAGGTTACTGGTGTACCTCCAGCTCCTGCAGGAGGGATCCTCTGGATTCTAACATAGCAGAAGTAAGTGTTAGACTCAGCTTCCCAGAGGGGGGCCTGGGGGGGACGCTCTTGCCCTGAGTCCAAGAGGGTCCTTCAGACCCCAAAAGTGACTTGGTCTGTATCACCACTCCTGTTTCTCTCCTGAGGCTTGCATGCAGGAGCTCCCCAGCTCACACAGAGGCTGCGCAGTGGAGTGCCTCAGGACCTGTGTCTTTACAGTCCACCTACACTTAAGGCACTCTTGCTTATACTCAGCATACTGTACCCATTCCTTAGCCCTTACGTGATGCTACTCTTCACTGAAAGAGATTTCAATTCTGCCCTGTAGACTGGAGCCTGGCTCTGCCTCTGCTGGCTCACCTTCCCTCTCCTCCCGCCATCTTTGTCCCATAGAAGAGATAAACGTGTACATGGCAAGATTTGTGTATTTGTCTTGCAAGATTCAGGTATGTCGCCCTCATGGTTTCTCTTTTCGACTATGTTTAGAGCAGCGCGGCCATTAATCTGGAAGTCACCATTTGCACTGGAGTTCGACGCTCTCACACCTTTCCAAAGTTAACAGTTTTTGGGGTTGTGTTGTCACATAAGAGATTGTCACCAGTAGTCATTCTTTGAAAAATTCCTTTGCGCTCCTATTGGATGATAGTAAGAAAAGTAGTTGTTAAGGATATACGTCTAGGTACTTCCGGGGCACATCATTGAGAATTTTGTCTTGGATATTCTTGAAAGTTTATATTTTTATAATTTTTTTTACATCAGACGTTTCTTTCAGTTGCTTAATGTTTGAAATTATTTGTGGCTTTTTTTTGTAAATATTGAAATGTAGCAATAATGTCTTTTGAATATTCCCAAGCCCCATGAGTCCCTGAAAATATTTTTTATATATACAGTAACTTTATGTGTAAATACATAAGCGTGCAGGCTTAACAGATGTTGATGTTTCATGTGTTTTTTTTCCTGATATGTTGTTCAACTGTTGACAGTTCTGAAGAATTCTAATAAAAATGTAAATATATAAATCAAATGAATTATTTATTTCTTTAAATGCATATTCACCCTCACAGAAAGTGTTCTGTACAGTTTACATAAATACATACAGAATCATCAGGTCACATGAGAAGCCTATCCTTGAATATTTCATAGACATTAATTTAAAGAGTTAGCATGTACTATATTTTTCCATTTTATTATTACAGCCTGGGGTGTCTATTTCAATTGAAGAACACATGTCATTTAAAGAATTTTCCACATAGTTATGATTAATACTGGGTTGACTCATGGGGATGTGACTATTTGTTGGCAAAATAACAGTAAATAACAGCAATTTCCTGTGGTCCAATCTAATGTACCTGGCATGTTTCCTCCTAAAACCAGATTGCCTAAAAATGAGCTCGATAAGAAAGCAGCTTGATGGCATGGGTTGTGAAAACAAGTGGCTTGACCTTCAGGCCTGGGACGGAGTTCCGTGCCCTCCCTTGCTTGGGGGCAGGCGTCATGGGAGTTAGGGTATCGTCTTAGGACTGAAGCCAGTAGGTACTAGCCAGACCATTGGAACCAGCTTTAGACTGAATCTGTTATCCTATTAAGAATATGGTAGATTTGACTGTTTGTGGATGTCATGTACACCTGCTGAAGGGGCTCCTGGGTGGAGAGGAAATGGGACAAGGTGAGCCATAGTGAAGATGAGTCATTTTGAAATCAGGAGAGAACTGCAGCCAAGGACCTATCAATAACCATTGGAAAACAGACCCACATTATAAGGGATAGGAATGTTAATTGACCACAAAAGAAGCCCTTTGTTTCCCAATACTCTCAGTTCACTTAACCTTTTCCTGTTTGAAGCCTTGTTAGAAGCACTTGGGGAGCTCATGAGTTAGTATTTAACCTCCACCACTAGGCCAAACCCTTGGACTCTAGGTTCATGCTGGTTTCAAAGCCTGGCACTAGCCCTATCTCCCATTTATTGCTGTGTGAATTCAAACAGACTAGCTCTTGAGATTTTAGCTCCATAGTAGTACTGTGGCTTCATTCACCCAATATGAAGCTGTTATGACCACTCAGGTCTAATTCCTAGTGCTCAAAAATGGTAAGTTTTTGGACTAGAGAGACGGCTCAGTGGTTAAGGTACTTGCCTGCAAAGCCTAATGACCTGGGTTCAATTCCCCACTTACCCACGAAAGCCAGATGCACAAAGTGGCACATGCATCTGGAGTTTGCAGTGGTTAGAAGGCCTGGTGCACACATAGTTTCTGTATCTGCATCTCTCTGCAAATATGTTTTAAAAATGGTAAGTATCCATCATGGTTAATTGGGCTTCTTAAGAAGGTAGGTATCACAGCACTCCTGCAGTGGCATAGCTCATAGAATAGTGCAATAAAATATTTGCTTCCAATTATGTTTTAAATGCAAACAGCATTGTACTATGAAACTTGACTTTGTGGTAGGGGTTTTCACACTTTCAAAAGTCTAACATTTATCCAGATGTGTTGGTGCATGCCTTTGATCCCAGCAGGAGACTGAAGTAGGCTATCCTGGGTGGGGAAGGGAGGGGAGGGGAGACCCTGCTTCAAAAAACAAAACAGGGCTAGAGTTATGGCAGTTGCATGCAAAGCCTAAGTACCCTGGTTCGATTCCACAGTACTCATGTAAAACCAGGTGGCCAAAGTGGTACCTGCATCTGAAATTCTTATGCCTGGTGCACCCATTCTCACTCTGTAAATCTCTCTGCTTGGAAATAAGAAAAAAAAAAATTTTAATTGCAACATTTTAGCTAGTAACTCAAGATTCACTACAACTTTTTTTTTTTTTTTGAGGTCGAGTAGCTCTAGCCCAGGCTGACCTGGAATTCACTATTGTAGTCTCAGGGTGACCTTGAACCAGTGATCAAGCCAGGGAAGACCAGAATAAAGTAGGAATGAAGCCCGGTGTGGTGGTGCACACCTTTAATCCCAGCACTTGGAGGACTTTATTCTGGTCTTGCCTGGCTTGATCACTGGTCCGTTGATATGCCCCACGTTCTTTCCTGTGTCTCCAACAAGTCTCCATCTTTCAAGACCAGTAAAGTCATCTCAGTTGGAAGGTGCTTCTGAATTCCCACAACACTCCGGGCTTTTTAAGGCTCTAAAAATCAGGCTCTGACATCATTTCCACCCTGGACCATAGCTATTTGAGTCCTTGCCTTGTGTTTCATACTTCCACTATGTCAAGACTTAAAGTCAATGAACAAAATACCCTCATGCTCACTAGTACCACGTACTTGCTTAATACTGGGTTATCCATGTCTGGATGGGTGCTAAAGTACCCAGGAGTTCGTGAAGATCTGCCCACGTTCACTGAGCAGTACATGGAGCTATGTGAATGAATAATGGTGCCCATGTGGACATCTTCCATTCCCTTCTGTGCAAGATAGCACTGATCCATGCCACAAACTTGCCTTAGGATCCCTAACCTTCTCTAGAAAGCCCCCTCCTTTTTTATTTTTTGGTCTGAGGGACACTGACCTGCCTTAATAGGTTAACAAGTTCCCATTTTCTTAATTTTTTTTTTTTGTTTGTTTTTTTCAAGCAGGGTCTCATTTGAGCCCAGGCTGATCTAGAGCTCTGTAGTCCCAGGCTAGCCTTGAATTCACAGTGATCCTCCTACCTCTGGTTCCCAAGTGTTGGCATCACAGGTGTGCACCAACTGCGCCTGGTCCAATGTGCTTGAGTTCACCATCACAGACCCTTGAAGCTGCTGCAAGCCCAGTGCTCTGTGAGTGGTTCATACTTCTCTAGTAAATAAACGTTCCATTCATGGGAAGTGAGTAAGAGCCATCTGGGAGGAAATGACCACAAGAAGACAAAACTTGCCCAGAGTGGAGCCTAACTAAACAGGCCACCTCATTTCACAGGATGGGGAGGGGAATGAGGAGGGATCCTTTGGGCAGCCTTTCCAAAGCCTACTCAGCGGCTCTGTGGGAATAAGGATGAGGTGAAGAATAGGGCTTGCATGGATGAGAAGGGGCGGAGCAAACAGGAAATGTTTGTCTTCCTTACTGGACGGTGGAGAGAGGAGCTGTGACTGCCAGGCAGAAGTCCTCCAAAGTTGCAGTATAGAAGTCAAAGACTCATCCAGATCTGACCTTGGGAGTTAAGAGTCGGCACCTGCTGTGGAAATGACCCACAAGAGAGTCTGTGGACCATCTGGGCAGCCATTGCAGTAACATTTTATAAATGACATGTTGATTTGCTGGCTGATGTTAGGGAAATATGATTGTCTCTCCAGTTCTGGAGGTGTGAAGTTTAAGATCACGTTGTTCCCTTAGGGTTGAGAGGTTCTCTATGCCTCTTGTATCTTTTGTCAGATGACTGTTCATCCGTGGCTTGGATCTCCATCTCCACCTCCACCTTTACTCAGTTCTCTCTCTCTCTCTCTCTCTCTCTCTCTCTCTCTCTCTCTCTCTCTCTCTCTCTCTCTCTCTGACCTTATTCACCCTTCAGAAGGAAACTATCAAACTATCATATTGGATTAGGGAATGACACTGCTACAGGATGATCTCATCCTAACAATGACCTTACAGAGACCTCATTTCCGAGTAAGGTCACATCCTGAAGTATGAAGTGTTAAATAATGATTTCCATTAGAGGGACATCCAATTTAAACCATAACAGGAGCTTTGAGAACCCTCCTGTCTTGTAGCAGGTAACATACTTCTCACTATACTGAAATTGACTCTCCGAAAACATCTCTAGAATGCCCATTTCAGAATATCTCTTTTTAATTGTTAACATTCATTGTCAATCTGAAGTTCATATTTAGCTTGGCTTCCCATAGTTCACATGCTAAATCTGGTAGCTGTGGTCTAGATTTTCAGTTTCTATATTTTAATTCCATGACTGTACCCAGTTGATCATTGAATGCTCGAGATTCAGCACATAAGGAATGAAGTTTTAGTGATATTAAAATACAAAGGAGGAATTCATTTTAGTGAAGGCCTGTAGACGGCAAGCCTTGGTCTATATTATTTCACCTTCATTCTTTAAAAAAAACTTTATTGACAATCTACATAGATATACCCCAATCATCATCCCCCTCCTACCACGCTTCTCTCCCAACCCCCAACTGAACCCCTTCTTTCCAACGAATCCCTCTTCTGTGTTGATCTCATCAGTTTTAATGCCTCGTTTTATGCAGGTCTTGTGTGGTCAGCATCAGCCACTGGGAGGTCATGGATGCAACAGCTACCTTGTGCTTGGAAAAGTACTCCTGTCATCCTTACCATTATCTGTTCCTTAATGGTCCCGGAGCCTTGGAGAGTGAGAGTGATGTCTCATTCAGTGCTGAACACTCCACTGTCACTTCTCAGCACTTTGATGAGTTTTCAGTCTGCCTGGTAGTCCCCACATTCTCAAATGAGAAGTTTTTCTAACCAAAAGTGAGAGTAACATTAATATATGGCCATAAACATAAGTGTTTAGAGGGCAGTTTGTTGAGCATGTTTGCATTTAACCAGACAACAGTCATAGTTTGCCTCCCAAGGGCATATGACCATCCCAGCCATAGGCTTTGATTAGCTTTCCAGTACCAGGCAGGAATTCCCTCTTCTGCAGTGGATCTCAAATCCAATCAGAAAGCAGTTGGTTTTCCCTGTAACAGATCTGCCACCATTGCACCAATTGGCACATTTTTTCCTGGCTGACCAGCCACATAGTTTGTAAAATCTGCTACTGATTAAGACCATTGGTGACTTCTCCCTCAGCAGGCTTCATTGCTCTTTCCAGCATCCTGACTGCCAACAGGAGAAGGCTTCCAGCTCAGCTCATTTGATTTCTCAGTGTGCTACAGTGAAAGCATGTGATGTCTTCAGCACAGGCATCAGGGACCTTCCTGACTAACAACTGACAGGAAGATATCCATTCCTGGCATTGAAATTTTTCCATAACAATGGCTTCTGGGCACCCCCCACAGGGTACTCCTGCCCAAACTTTTAATACATATATACATACACACGCGTATGTATATAGTAGCTTCCAAATGGCGTATTCATAGCACCTTTAATTTTTATTAACACCTCTCTTTCCCGCTCCTTATTTCACCTTTGTTGACAAAGATACTCACTAGATCTTGAGCTTGAGTCATATTTTTAGCTCATTGACTTCCTCCTCTTCCAGTTTTCAACTTTGCTGTTGAGAAGCCAGCACAATCTGGTGTTCTTCTGAAGATGGGTATTTTTTTGTTGCTTCTTACAATTTTTCTTTGTCTTTGGACTATAACATTTGTTGTAGTCAGCTTCCTTGTAACGTCCACATAAGTTTGGGGGGGGGGGTGAAACACCCAAATCAAACCATCATGTTCTTCCCCTAGCTTCCCATAAACTGATAACCATACATGATGTAAAATGCAATGCACCCAGCCCAACTCCAAAAGTCCACATAGTTTTTATCTCAATGATGTTCAGACATCTCCATAATTCAAGGTCTTTTACCAGCCATAATACCAAAAAAAAAAATCACAATGGCACAAAACAAACATTCACAGTGCAAAAGATGGTATTGGGCATAGCAAAGACAGATTGAATCAGTACAGGATTTAAAAACAAACAGGGCAAACAAGTCCAATACTTCTAACTAGTGATGTTGTCGCTGGAGTTCTAATTCTACCCCTCCAGCTCAGCTACTCACAGTCTGGGAAAACTTCATCCCGTGCAAGCAGCTCTCCTTGGCAACCATCCCATAGTCCTGACATTTCGCTGGGTTTCCACTACAACCCACAGTTCATCCTCATGGCTCCATCGGGCCTCCATGCAGGCAATCCAAGTCTGCTTCACACCACCTATGACCATTTCCAAAAAATAAAACAGTGCTGCACATCCAATGACCCTTTCCTCTGCATTTATTATACTCCATAATACCAGGTTGTTTATTTAGGGGGAAATAAAGCCAACTTTGAAGAGCAGGAAACCTTCAGCATTCAGGCCCCTTAATTCAGAGTCCACATTCTTCCTGCTGTCCCAATGCACACCACCGGGCCCAATCTCAATGGTTGTAATCTCTCAAACAATTGCAGCTAATCGGGCAGCAGTTTTGGCCCAGAAATTTCCTTTCTGTGCCATCTCCATCTGCTCACACCAGTCCATTTCCACGTAAAGCAACCCTGCACCAGTTCTCAGGACACAGTCAGGCAGCGTCACACACAAACTGCTTCTAGACCAGTCCCAACAAAGTTCTTTCTCACCCTCATCAGCCAAACCTTGTCACAGTCCATAGTTCTTATTGCATTCAGGTCTTTCTAAATATTCTCACTAGTTATTTTTTTTTATTGTCCATAATGAGTTACATTATTTAGTGGGCAAATGATGAGTTGTTATCCCCAGTTCCCCAATGCACCTCTTTCCCATCCCCAATCAGTTGGATATCCTCCTCTGTGGGCTGTCTGGATCAGTCCTTGGGGCAGGGAATCATGGATAGCCTAGTATTCAGCCCAGTTCTCCTGGCCCTAGTGTGTTGTTCCTCAGGGGCGTCATGCCTCTGGATATTCTCCCCCACCACAGCTCTCACAATCTTTCTGCCCCCTCTTCCGCTCAGTTTCCTGAGTCGTGGTGGGTGAGTATTAAGGCTGCTTTAATGTTGAGAACTTAGGGGTCTTTGTGTCAAAAATCGTTGGCTTCTGTCTCACTGGCTTATCCTGTGTTGATTGAATGGCTGTGGCTGTGGGTCCCTTGTTCATCCCATCACTCTCTGCGGGGTTGCATATGGATCCTCTACAATATGACTGTGGTGGCTCATCTCTTGCCAGGATCTCAGCTATTGGCCTATAGTAAATTGGTAGGGTTAGATGGGCTACAGCTCTCTCGCTGCATTCTGAAAAATACAAACACAATCTCCATCGGAGAGTGAGATCAGTATAGGTTAACAGATATACACAATTCTGAAATACCTAGATTCTATTTTTAGTAGCTTCTCCGTCAATCGCTCCCATGGTGCATCTCTTCTTGGGAGCCCAAGAGTCCTGGTTCCAGTGCATATCGCCCTAAGTCCCCAGTTCCAGTTAAGGGCTCCCCCTCACTAAGTGAAATATTTGGCCAAATTTAAAAGCTGTTGATTGTCTCCCCCAGGCCTAGGCTCCTCCATTGCACAAGTGCTCCTTTCTTGGTTCACTGTTCTCTCCCAGTAGGAGGTGTCTCACTAGTTATTGAACTTGAGCATGACAATCATATTTTTAGCTCATTTGCTTTTTCCCAGTTTTCAACATCACTTTTGAGAAGCCAGCACTGTCTGGAGTTCTAATGAAAGTGGGTATCTTTTTGTTGCTTCTTACATTTTGTCTTTGGACTCTAATGTTTCCCTATGATGTATCTATACCTGCATTTCTTTGTGTTTTATTTAGACTTCTTGAGTCTATGCACTTGTTTTGTGTGTGTGCTTACTTGCTTTTTGTCAGTACTTGGAAATCATCAGACTGTGGCTCATCCTGTTTTTCGTCTCAGATGTTCTCACTCTGTCCTCTCTGCCTCAACCTCTTTTTCACAGTTTCTTTCCTTTTGACATCCTGTGCTGCATGCAATATAATTTCTGTCTCCTTCCAATGATCTGAATTCTCTTTCAGCTCCTGTCCATTGAAAATACTTTGAGTAGACTATCCACAGGCATGGCACCCTTCAGTATCAACACACTTGGGCCATGAGGACCGGGCTAAGTACTAAGCTATCCAGGGTCCCCTGCCACAGGGACTGATCCGTTTGGCCCACGGAGGAGAATATCCAGCTGATTGGGGATGGGGAGGGGAGCATTGGGGAGTTGGGGATAACAACTCATTGTTTGCTCACTGAATAATGTAACTCATTATGGACAATAAATATATATTTAAGAAAAAAAAGAAAATACTTTGAATACTTTCATTGAGGCATAACTAACATATTATGAAATCTACCCATTGTGTATATTTATTGATCTCATCGTGCGTTTATACTCACAGTCCATTTTGACAACTTTGTTTCTTTCCCAAAAGTTTCCTTCATCCAGTTAATAGGTTTTTAAGTCATATTCACTAGTTTCTAGTTATTCTTGCCTTCTGAGGTGATACTACCTATTTAACTTTCATAGCACATATGTTTGGGATCTTTCTAGATTGTTAGGTCTAGATAACCGATAATGATCAGTGATGATGGCAATTGTGACAACTTCCATTTATATAATGCCTACAATGTGTTAAATACTTTGTGCATTTTATTCTACTTAAGTCTCACAGCAAGCTCTGGAGGGAAGCGTTGTTTACCTGTAAGGTGAGGAGAAACCTTTGTTTCCGAAAGCTTTGCTATCATCACTTGGAAGGAAATGTTGGTATTAGCTGGAACCTTAATCAATCGGAAGGAAAGCTCTAGTGTTTCACTCTTGAATCCTAGAATTTCATTCATTCATTCCTTTGCTGTGCTGGACCCAGCTCTTTCGCAGCTAGCTAGCAAGCTCTCCAGCATTGAGACACACCTCTAGCCCAGGGATAGGATTTTCAACTGTGATTTTATCATTCTGGTTGGTGTGGAAGTAAGCTGTTTGTGTCCTTTTCTCAGCTTTGGGTGACCATTTTGCCATTTTATTTTACCTTCAAAAATACCAGAAAGGTAAAGAAATTAAGTCAGCCACTTTGCCACGAATGGCTAACCCTCTAAGACATTGCTGAGAATGCACAGGCTGTGGGGATGGCTCAGTGGGCCACGTGCTAGCTGTGTGAGCATGACATCCACCATTCATCCGCATAGAATGCTGGGTGTGGTGGGACGTGCCTGTAATCCCAGCGCTGGGGGCAGAGCCAGGGAAGCCCAAGGGCTCACTGGCCAGCTAGTTCAGCTGAATCAGTGAGCTCAGATTAAGCGAGAGATCTGGTCTCAAAGAGGAAGGTGGACAGCAAATGAGCGCTCGTGGACTGGCCTACACACACCCACACACCACACACAAAAACACCCCCCAAAAAAAGAAAGAAAGGGAAACCAATTGAGAGGTAGGAGAGATGGCTTGGAGATTCAGAGTGCTTACTTTCAAAGCCTGCCAGCCAGGGTTCAATTCCCCAGTACCCACATAAAGCCAGATGCACAAAGTGATGCCTGTGTATGGAGTATCCATATTCTCTCCCTCCCTCCTTCTCTCTCTCTCTCTCAAATAATAATATATATATTTTTTGTTTTTCGAGGTAGGGTCTCGCTCTAGTCCAGGGTGACCTGGAATTCACTCTGTAGTCTCAGGGTGGCCTTGAACTCACAGTGATCCTCCTACCTCTGCCTCCCAAGTGCTGGGATTAAAGGCATGCGCCACCACGCCCGGCCCAATAATAAAATATTTTTAAAACTAAAAGCAATTGAAATGAAGTCTGAGGTTCCAGAATTTTCTGTTCATTTCTCAGGTTCAGGATCTGCTTGCTCATATCGTGATATGTCATATGCTCTTGCCCAGGCCCTACAGGAACACCTCTTCCTCTGTCTTTCAAAGAACTGTCTTGTTTATTTGAGCCTCATGAGAAAAGCACTGTGCTGGATTCCCAGAGGGGTGAGGGGCTGGGGAAGAGAGGAGCCGTAGAGAGGAAGAGGCAAGACTCTCAGGTCTGTGGGCCTTTCCCTTGCTGCGACAGTTATCACAGTTGGTTATCAGTGAACAAGCTGCTGCCCATAGGTCAACAACATCCCTCCACATTGGTTGACTGGATGCAGCCTTTGTGATGTGAGCTCTTCTCTGAAGGGTTTCACCTCACAAGGCTGCTTCTCAGCTGAAATGCTCCTGGTTGAAATGGATGTTCTTGAGTGGCTCGCCTGTGTCTCCCCCACATTACCCATGTCTCCCCACATTGCCTGTCTCTCCCCCACATGCCTGTGTCCCCCCACATCGCCTGTGTCTCCCCACATACCTGTATC
>PVHP010003711.1:0-76752 GCA_004024765.1 Zapus hudsonius
GTTTCTGCTGCTTCAGGTCGATGCCCGCAATGAAACCTCGCCCCAACAACTGTACCTGGTGCCGTTCTTTGTACAGAGGGTTGTAGTCAATGGAGGTATCCTCAGATGCATCCCACTCAAAGACAGACTTGCGGTCATTGAGATGCCTTGTTCGGAGCCGTTTTTTGATGCCACCCAGATAACGCTCCTTAATAGCATGGAGTTCCTTGCTCTTATCCTTCTCTTCCCGGATCTTCTGCCGCCCTTTCTCATCCTCATTTCCATTGGTCTCCCGTTCCTGAGGGTCTTCCAGCATCTTCCTGCCCAAGCCTTGGAACTGTTTCCTTTTTTTCCTCTCTTCCTCCAGCATCCGCTGTCTCTCTTCCACCTCCTGCTGCCGCCTCTTTAGAGCTTCAGCCTCCCGCTCTGCTTTGGAGAGGAACTTGGGCTTAGCCTCTGCTTCTTCTTCAGCCTTTTGCTTAGCCAGAAGCTCCTCCAGGGATAATGGCTGGGTCTTAAGCTTCTTATTCACCATGTTCATCCTCTTCATCCTTCTTAGAATCTCTATCTTTTCGAGATTTAAAGTCTTTTCCTCAGCCAGGAGATAAACTAGATCGTTTACGGTCCTTGTCCCGTCTGTGTCCATCCTTGTCTGGATCCCGGTCCTTTTTATTCCGATCCCGGTCCTTATCTCGCTCTCATTCTTTGTGCTGCTGCTCTCTCTCTCTGTAGACTTGGAACGGCTGCCTCCTCGACGCCTATCCCTTGACCTATGCCATTTCCTATCTTTAGGTGGGAAGACTTCCTGTCCTGTTCTCTATCCCACTCTCGGTCAGGAGTCCAGGATCGCTTCCTCTCCTCCTTGAAAGGTGATGCATCTCGGTCCTTTTTGTCAGCCAGTTCTCCTGCCAACACCCTGAGCCTGAGCCGCCCAATGCGGCCCCAACGTCGCCGAGCAGTCGCCATCTTTCAATCCAATATATATATATATATTTTTATTTTACATACTTCATATGTATGTGTTCTATACAATGTGAATGATAATGTATGTACATTCTTTCTCCCAGTCATGTCAAATTGCATTCCCTCATTTTAAGATAAAATGTGTTCAATTATTCTTCTTAGTGCTTGGAGCATATGACATGAATTGAACTATTCTACTGTAAAGGTATTCCAGGTGTGTGTCTAGTATTGGCATTGTCTGTGAACTTATTAGACGTATTTATTTCTGGACCCATGTAGGACCTACTGAGTCACAACCTCTGGTGCCTGGGCAATGAACCAGTACTTTTACAAACCTTCCATTTGATTCTAAAACATGAAGCTGAACAAGAGATGTCCTATGCAGACAAGAGAGAACAGAATGAAGAAAAAACAACCACAAGTCCCCTTTTTACTACCTCTAGCTATTGTGATTCTCTTGATGGCATCCCACCAAAAAAAGTAGGGCTAAGACATCAACCTAAAAACTGCAACATCTGTTATTTTACCTATAGATTATAAGATGAATTAATACAGTCATGTTTATTCTGAGCACATTTACAATCAATAATTAAACATCAAACATTCAATTACAACTGATGAAAGCATATTGGAAAAATGCTGCAAGTATCCAAATCAATAATCCATATCTTCACAATCTGTGCTCCCATGAAAATAAGTTGAATACTTTTTTCAAATATTTCTACATAGCAGGTATCATGCTATCAACAGGATTTATATTAAATAGGTTTCTAAAATTAGTAGCTGATATAGAAAACACTGACATAATTCTGACACTACTGACATATTCAACTCTCACAGAAACCCTTTGAGATAGAGAGCAACCCACCCCATCCTCATTTCCATTATATGAAATGAGGATGGCTTACCCAAGACTGCACATCAAGAATCAGAGGAGCCAGAATTTAAGAAGAAGCAGAAACAGTCCTTGAAATTATATTGTCAATAGAAATGATTTCCAAAGTACTAAATGCAACTCCTCAATAACCTACTTAGCAAGTATTAGATACTTTTGTTAGTTTTTTTAATCAGTAAAATGAGGCTAATACTTAATCTGAGCCAACCATCCCAAGAAAATGAAAACAGTCTTTACATAACTAATAAAATTGAAAGACAACTTGATAAAAATGAACTATAGCAGAAAAATGAGAATCTATAAGTGAAAAATAAAAATGATTAAGAAGCTTGATGTCAACTTATTTTAGTTAGAGAATAAAATCCATTAAAAATAAAGAAATTGTTCTTCAATACTGGTCCTTCTACTTTGTTTTGGAAAAGTACTCAGTTACAGATGGAAGATAGTAGAAAACTTTTTTTTAAGTTTATGATTTTTGGAATGCTAGAGATTGAAGGCAGCCTTACATTTGATGACCATTCAATCTATCACTGTCATAAGAACTTAAAAGAGATCCAAGACACAAGCCCACCAACCTGTGGTTGCAATACAGTTCCAGCACACTCTATCATGGTGGAGAGTCGGGCCTGGTGATACTGGGACCCAGCAATATGTGTCCTTATCTCTGAGAGCAGGCCTGATCTCCTGTTCTAGCTCTGAAAATTTAAGCATCCCTGTGACCTGGCTGGACTCACACTCTAACACATTTCTAAGGTAAGAGCCATGTTCATTAGTCCCACTCATAATAGACCAATGAAATTTTTAAATAAATAACTAAATAAAAAGAGGAATTGCATCATATGTAAGACTTCTGCTCAGCAAAGAAGGCACTCAACTAGAAGAAAGGCTAATGTAAGGAATTAAAAAAATACTTGCCTGATGAGGTATTAATATGACGTGGCAGTTTGAATGTATGTCCTCCAGTATACTAAGATGTTTTATTAAAACTTGTGTCTCGGATTTCCAGGTGCACTGGCTGGAAGCAGTGTCACTGTGGGTGGAACCTGGGTTCTACCCCTACTATGTGTTTGGGGGTAGACTTGACTTCCAGGTCAAACGTATGCAGAGAAGTGTTGTTTTTTTTTTTTTTTTTGGATGTCGTTCCTCCTGTATATGTTTTAGACATTTTGTCACAGTGATAGAAAGCTAACTACTATGGTCGTTTAACCCATATTTGCTAAAACTTAGAAGCACCTGTGATGTTCTTCAGTAGGTGAATGAATAAACTATAGTGAATACACATGATAGGCTATTACTCAGAAATGACCTCTGCCTATTCTCCTGCTGCTTGTTGCTTTTGGTGTGTGCTGGCTGGCGGTGGTGTCTCTCTGCTTGGATTTATGAAAGGGGGACAGCCACTTCAGTCATTATGGAACTTCCCATGAAATATGTAAGCTTGAAATAAATCACTTCCTTCCATAAACTGTCTCTGCTTTGGCTGTTCATCCCAGAAACATAGAGCTGACTACAAACATAAGCATAATTCATAAAGAACACAGAAAATAGAAGAAAAAAGTCTGAATGATAAAATGGGCTAAGAAGCGTAATAGATATCTCTCAAAAGAAGCCACAGAATACCTAAGAAATAAATAAGAATATATTCAGTATCAATAATCATCAGAGAAATCAAAATCAACACCACAATGAGATATCTACTCACACAGTTGGGAAAGGCTATTTTCAAACACACAAATAGCCAGGTGTGAACTGTTTGTTAATAAGTCTTATTGAGTAGATAAAAGGCAGCCCTGTACCCTGTGAGTGGGAGTATGAAGTTGCACATGCTAAAAAGTACTGCAAGGTTTCCTCGAAGGATTGAAAACATACCATAAGTTTCCTTTTGGGTACACTTCTGCATTCCTATATATACTGCAGTGTGGATACACTGAACTATTCATCCATAAATGAATAATGGAATTGTATTTTTTACAATAAAAAATACAAACATACATGTGTCATTTGTACTCACAAAAATATTATTCAGTCTTATCAAAGAAAGACCCCCTTCCATTTGCAACAACATAGATGAACTTAGGAGACATTATGCTGACTCAAATAAGACAACTTCTGAAAGACAAACACTGGACAATTTCACTTAAATGTGAAAAAAGAGTTGAACTTATAAAGGCAGAGAATAGAGTGATAGTTTTAAGGAGCAAGAGAATGGGGAAGATACATGACAAAAAAGATACACAGCATCAATTATAGAGGATTACCTATTTTGAGATGCTAACTTAGAGCATGGTGTCTGAAATTAGAGATATTGTATTATATACTTGAAATTTGTTAAGTGGATTTCAGTATCTGCACAATAAAAAAACACACAGTGATGGTAATTAAGAAATGTGAATAATAATTGGTTTGATTATGGCAATCACTTCACAGTGTATACTTACATCAAAGCATTACATTATATACTATAAATTTATACAACTTTTATTTGTCAATATGACTTAGTAATGTAGGGCAAAAATGTCTGGCCACAAAGTCAAATGAAAATTAAACAATGATAAGAATAATAGAAATTGTCCAGAAAGAATAAAAAAGGATGAATGGAATATATATATATTAAATATTATATAATTTTAGATAGATATTTCTTTCTATATTATGAATATATATTTATCTTTCTATGTTATATACATATATTTATCTGTCTCATATAAATATATGTATATATCTTTGTATATTCAAAACTATTCAAAATGTTAGGAATAATAAGAATAAGAGGAATATATATGGTGTCTATTCACTGAAGATAATGGTAAATTAAAAAATCTCTCTAATTTTAATATTGCAATATTAATACTTATTTTGTATGTAATTTATAGTTTTCAAATTTCCATAGAAGCTCTGATAAAATTCTTAGATTACCTCATGGGTTTAATGTATGCCTTATTGTTAGTTGTCACATACAGTAAAGTTAGATGACTTTACTGAAGCTAAAATTAAATTACCTAAAAGAGTGCTTTGAGGGCTGAAGAGATGGCTTAGCGGTTAAGGCATTTGCCTGCAATGCAGAAGGACCAGAGTTCAATTCCCCAGTGCCCATATAAAGCCAGATGCACAAGAAGGCGCATGTGTCTGGAGTTCATTTGCAGTGGCTGGAGGCCCTAGCGCGCCCATTCTCTCTCTCTCTCTCTTTCTCTCTGCCACTTTCTCTCTCTCAAATAAATAAATAAATAAATTTAAAAAAAAAGAGTGCTTTGACAACATATCTTCTTTACATGCCAAACAGTCTGAATTTATGAAAAAAATAGTTTATTTGTGTATTGATAAGTGGCTTTAAAGAAACACAAACTAAAGATAGTATAATAGATTCAAATAATATATATGCTAAAGCATATATAAACAGGTCTATTAATACAAGAAATTTATTTACAGGTTCTTAAATGAAGCATACTGTAAGCAGTGGTCCGCTGTTTGTTAAGTAATAATTACTACTCAACCAGATCACCTCACATTAAATTTTAGTTTGCTTGCTTATAGTCTTTATATTTTGTTTTTAATCAGAAGAATTTTATATTTATATGTGTATTTTAATGACCTCTTTAAAGCAGGTATACTTGAATCTTATAAATGCAAAAGGTGGGATAGAGTTTAAAATGAGAATAGTCTACATTTTTGAAAATCTAACTGTGTTATAGTTTAGATCCAAAATGTCCCAGAAAGACTCACATGTTGAGCTGTATTCCCTAGGTGGTGGTGCTTTTGCTGAGACCACACAGGCACTGGCTGCAGGTCACTGAGAAATCAAGCTGGATATGAGCTGAAAACCCCCTCTCCCTATTAACCAGCTGACAGAAAACTGGAAAAAGCTACCACTGCATGCAGCCCTATGGGAGAGAGAAGTCATCAACGGTGGTGAACAGCAGTGGACCTTAAAAGCCTTGAGTGGCCAGTCAGGCCAAATGTGCAATAGTGGGAACTGGTACCATAGTGGCATGTCTGCTATGGGGGAAAACAACCGCCCCCTAATTGGACTGGAGGCCCACTCCACAGAATGGCATATATGCCTGGTACTGAAGACCTAGTCAAAAGCCTATGGTGGGGGAGGTCATGAGCCCTAGGAGAGTAGTGCCTGCTGTTGTCTGGCTAAACTCCCATACAAGCAATTTTTTTTTTTGAGCATACCCACATGATAATGCAACTCTCACTCTTGTCTAGAGAAGCCTCTCTTTTTCAGATGGTGATGACCACCGGGACAATAGACACCAGAGTGCTGAGAAGAAATGACAATGGAGTGTTCAGCACTGGGACATCTCTATCACACTTACCCAAGCTCAGGGTCTATTGCACAAGAGGTGGTGGAAAGTTTGCAAGAGCCAAAGGAAGGCAGGACTGCTTACAACACAAACTTCTGGGCACAAATTAGCCTTGATATTTATGACTTCTCGATAACAGATACTACCTACACTTTATGGTAGAAAAAGATGATGCCACTGAAACAAAACAGAGACTAGTTGAGAGGGGAATGAGATATTAGCGGGGGGAAGAAATCATAATGGCTTATGATCTATGATTACGGAAGCTATCAATAAAAAGTTTAAAAAAATGGCTGAAATTTGAAGAAGTGGAACCAAGTTACAGGAAGTCCTCTTCCCTAGCCCTCACACTCTGTGATGGAAAGCTGACTATCGGATTACTTAAAGCAGGTTTGCCACTGAGAACACATTTTATGGGTATAAGCATATTTTCTATTTTTATGCATTTTGATTGCTTTTCCTATGAAGCCATTCAAGATGTCTAGTCTTTGTTTCTGGAAACCTTGTGGGCCTTCAGCACATCTAACATACCTTAAATTGTAAACCAACTTTTTAAGGTACAAAATTTGAAGCCACTTGGAAACAAGTTTCTTGACTTACAAATAAGCACAGGTCAGATATTAAGGAATTTAATACAACATACACGAAGGCCAAAGAGTCACTTCTCTGTAGTGGGACAACCAAAATTTCATGTTTTATTGTTCATGTTTATGTTGAAAGAATTACATTAGAAAGCAGATTAAAATGCTATTTTTTTCAAAAGTAAGAAAGAGCTAAGTATACTTCCTGGGATTGTTCTATACCATCTCCTAATGCAAGTAGACACCATAGTCCAATGTAAGCATTTAACCAGGGCTGGGCTATAAACATGAAAATGTACAACATTTTGAAAACCCCTTTTTTCTATTTTCAACTTTGCACACAAACTAAACTAATTGGAAACTAAAAACATAAAATCCTGCATTCAACTTGCCTAAGATTTTAAAAAATATAGAGAAAACTGAAGTAGTAATTCAAAAGTAATTATGAAATAAAATTTACAAAAATTTAGGGAGTCTTCAAGTAGAAGAGGTCTCTAAGTTCAACAAAATGAAATGATCTAATTGAGGTTATCACTTTGTTCTATATTACCTAGAAACAAGTAAGAATAAAAATGACATTCTAATATCTGATTTGATATATAGGTTTTTTTCTAATATCTGATTTGTTATATAGGTGTTTTTTCTTAATTTGGACATTTAGTATTTCTATAATCACCAATGTTTTGAAATGTTACAGTATTCATTTAATATTATTCATTTTATGTCATTGAGTATTATTGTGAAGATAACTGACAGTGTTATAAGTAGTTCTACAAATTATTTGGCAATGCAAATTAAATATCAGAAGAAACAGAGTTCAAAGTTCGAGCTTACCTTATATGGTAAAATTAATAAAGTAAAAAAATACATACTCCATAAAAATGAATTTAAATGAAAATTAGTATCTTCATTACTGTAGTCAACTTTTTTATTCTTTTTAAAAATGTTTTTGTTTATTTGCAAGCAGAGAGAGAGGAGAGAGAGACAGAATGGTTGAACCAGGATGTCTAGCTGCTACAAGCAAACTCCAGATGCATGCTCCACTTTGTTCATCTGGCTTTAGATGGGCAATGGAGAATCGAACCCAGGTCAGTAGGCTTTACAGGCATGTGCCTTAACCTCTGAGCCATTTCTCCATCCCATCAACTTTTTTATTCTTATAACAAGATAAACTAAATGTATACATGCTTGATAATTTAAAGATTACAAGAAGAAATGTCTAATGGTACTGATCCAACATACTTTAAGAAACTTCATAAAGCTATTTCTTTTCTAATAAAACACAGGTTAAAGTATCTCTTCATTCTGAGGAAGAAAATGGAAATCACACTGTTTTCTTATGCAGTCCTTAGTTACACAGCAGCTTCAGTTGAAGTTCAGGCTCTGATAAGAGCATATAATTAAATCCTATGGCACTTCATGTAAGAATTCATTGTCTCATAAGACAGAAGGTGAAAAGTATAAGATGGTATCACATGCCAATAAAATGTATGACATCACATCAAATACACCTTTCTAAGCATCTAGAAAGATAAAATCAGTTGAGTTAAAAGGGTTACAATATTTTTATTTCATGTAGTGAAAGATCAAATAGCATTAGATCTTATATATATACATATATATATATATATATATATATATATATATATATATATATATATATATATATATTCACCTTGAAACAATTTCAAATGTGGCTTTGCTTGGCAAAATAAAATACAATAAAAGAATATGAGAGCTATGACAGGAAAACACAAAGGAAAAAGAAAGAGCTGTTATCCTTCTTTGTCACTCAATCTAAGAGCAAATAAAACAGAATGGCCCCACATTAACTCAGCACAACAAACAGCACCCGTGGTCAGTCAACAAATATAGAGAACTAATTTTGTGCCATGTTTTATAGAAAGAGTAACAATCGACTCAGGCTTTGCTGCTGGCCAAGGCTTAGCTCAGTGTGCCTCGAATTTTAAGGTGTATACAAATATGCAAGGATCTTGATTAATGGGATGTTTCCATTCAGTATTTGTTGTGCTAGAAAAGAACTAAAAGGATGCCTTTATGAGGCATTCCCAAGGAGCAAGGGCTTACTGCAAAGTCACCTTCCCACAGAGTGAAGGGCCACCTGGCAGAAGTCATAATAACCTAAACTTAGCATTTCTCACTAGAGTCTAAAATCTTTAGCTGACAGTTAAAGCAACAGATGGCAGGCCTCATTTTGGGTCAACAACAACAATAAAATCTACCATTAAACCTTCACCCAGAGAATTATAGGAAAAAAAAAAAAAACAAGTTCTCACTACGACTTTCTTGAAATGTGAAATTCATACACGTGAATTAATACTAACTGAGCATCTCACACGACACATGGAAATGTTAACTGAAGTACAGGTTACACACTGCTACTACTGAAGGAGCATTTAGTCCAATTCTGTGAAAAACATCAACAAAGAATAAGCCAGTGTGACAGAAACCAACGAATCTCAACACAAAAACCCCTAAGCTCACAACACCAAAGCAGCCTCAATACTCACCCACCACGACTCGGGGAACTGAGTGGAAGAAGGGCCGGAAAGATTGTGAGAGCCGTGGTGGGGGAGAATAGCAGAGACTTGGCACCCCTCAGTAACAACACACTTGGGTCAGGAGAACCCAGCTGAAGACTGGGCTATCCATGATCCCCTACCACAAAGACTGATACAGACGGCCCATGGAGGAGGATAGCCAGCTGACTGGGGATGGGGAAGGGGGGCAATGGGGAATTGGGGATAACAACTCATGGTTGGCCCACTAAACAATGTAACTCATTAGGGACAATAAAGAAAAAAAAGAAAGAAAAGTTATGAATATTTGAAATGTCTATTACAGCTCAGAATATGCTTAGGGACTATGTTCTACTCTAAGGCTTAATAATATTTGAAATAACATATTCATATCCCAGACCCTATTTGCTATTTACAAATAAAAAGAAATTTTCAAACAGTCATTATCCCTGGTCTTAAATAAGTTTTAAAAGTCAGTATTTCTGAGTTAAGATGGCACAAGAATGCAAAAATATATGTATATTTTAATAGGTTTTTGCCATGTTGTGTAATGAACCCACAACATCACACATGTTAGGTCCACTGAACTATACACTACTTTTTAACACATTATTCTGTTTAACACATTTTATTCTGTTCCCTTAAGTTAATGTAAAATATTCTACCAGTTTTCTCCAGAAGAGTACAACTAAAAACTAATGGAATAAAGTTTTAATGTAACAGATTTGATTTATAACAATTGTTAAAAACGTTGTTTATAGAGTTGTAATGGGGTATGTATATTCTGTGTTCTGTTTCACATATGGAATGTGAATTACATATGTAAGAATTAGTTTTCTTGTTGAACTAAGGAGGTTCACTGAATAAAAACAATTAAGGAACTACTTTCTGTTTCATAAAATAGTCTTGGGCTAGAGATATATTCTCTTAATTTCAGTCACTTACATGCAAAGCTTGAGAGCCCAGGGTTCAATTCCCCAGGACTCATGTGAAACCAGATGTGCAAAGTAGTATTTGCAGCTATAGTTCTTTGAAGTGGCAGGAGGGTGTGCACACCCTCCCTCTCTCCCTCCCTTCTTCCCTCCCTCCTTTCTTCCCTCCCTCCCTCCCTTCCTTCCTTCCTTCCTTTCTCCCTTCCTTCCTTTCCTTTTCTCTGTTTCCTTTCTTTCAAATAATTAACTATTAGAAAATAAATAAAATAGCTTTGTTAGGGAGATGACTCAATGTGTAGAGGGCCTGTGTTGTGTCCATGTAAAAATGCTGGACATGGTGGAGCATGCCTGTAATCCCCCAGTCTCACTGTCTAGCAAGTCTACCCAACTGGATGGGCTAATAAATTCAGGGAAGAATCTTCTCAAAGAGTAGAGAGCAACAGAGCAAGACATTTCACATCAAATCTGGTATTCAAAGGCATATGCATGCATTTTCATGTGAACTTGCACACACATACACCCATGCCCACATACACTGAACTTGCAGACATGAACAAAGACCACATACATACACATGCAAAAAGTAGCCTCATTAGCTAATTAGTACACATTTAAGTAAGAAAAGGATGAATATAATTAAGAAAGGAAACATTTTCCAACAAAATTTGTTAAATTTACGGCCAGAATCACTACAAATATTTATATACTGCATTAAATAGCATATTAACACTTTGTCTTATTGGTTTAATAATTATTCGTGAAATGAGGTTCAGCTATACTGAGAACAACCAAAAATTTAACACTTATTGACATTTTAGGATTCTGTGAAACTGCTTACATTTAGTTGATGAAAAAAATCATTAAAGCAATTAAAGTGTTAAAGGCTATAAATGAATGCAGATTAATGTAAAATTAATGAAGTATTTGTAGGGCAGTTAATGCCTACATCCTTGTGAACATATGGTTTGTTTTAGAACTAGTAAATTTGTTGTCAAGGTTAATTTTAAGATGTAGGACCCTAATTACACTAACAGAAGTGATTTCTATTTATACTTATTTACCACTAATTAAGTGGAAATACTCAATTCAATTTTGCCAGAATTGCAAATATATATATATATATATATATATATATATATATATATATATATATATATATATATATATATATATATATACATATATATATGCAACCATTTAATATATTTTAATTGATCATCAATTATGTAAAATTACACTGCTAATATTTTCTTAGGAGAAATTGCTTAGGAGAAAATTGTTTAAAAACAGAAAAGATGAAGGAAGGAATAACATTAATACCTAGGGGTTTGTGTAAAGGACACTTAACTGAGTAACAGAGGCACATTATAAATTAAGGGTGAAATCACCTGATTTTAATTATGCCTTTGCCACTTAACAAATGCATGATGCTGAAAATGACATGTAACTGTCTAAGGCTAAATACTCTAATCAATAAAATATGGCTTATGTCTAGATATAATAAATATAAATTACCTCTATGTCAAGGAAGCTTTTCAAACTAGTTATAAAAAATCACTGATAATAGAAATATTTACAAAATATTGTTCCTCATTTTATTTTATTTTATTTTACTTTTTGCTTTTTCGAGGTAGGGTCTCACTCTAGTCCAGGCTGACCTGGAATTCACTATGTAGTCTCAGGGTGGCCTTGAACTCACGGGGATCCTCCTACCTCTGCCTCCCGAGTGCTGGGATTAAAGGCATGCGCCACTACGCCCTGCTCTGTTCCTCATTTTAAAACATAAATATAGGTGGTGGTTTTAAACATTGCATTAATACAGGCAAAGAAATACCTGATACTTCTTATATAAGTATTTTTATGCATGGCTAATATGCCTTTATGCTTGGAGAAGACTTATGTAAAACTTAATATTCATTAAATTGCAGCCTGGACAACATAAAACATGAAGAAAAGCCAGGGATTTGTTCCTACAACTTATAAATGTGTCTTCTAATTGAAAGATGCTAGGATTCCAAGATGTTATTGTGCTTTTTATTTAATATATTAGAACGGTAAGGAACAGCATTAGCCTACTTCACTAATTGCAGTGGAATTACAACAAACAGATATTGATTTTAGCTTTTCTGGTAGGTAAATTCTTTAGGGTTATCTAGACTCTATCGTTTCACTGATTACTTCAATAGCCTCCCACCTGGAGTTCCCTGCCTCCAGTGATTCAACACTCTCTGGCTGTCCTTTACAACACAGTCATGTTAACCTTCTCTAAGCTTTAGTTGGCACTCAATTTACATCATAATGATCAAGTAATAATCTTGGCCAACATTTATAAAAGTACAGTCAGACAGAAAGTGTGATTTCTTCACTATTTTTTCTAAATTGCAAATTGTGAAGCGGTACTAGAATTTTACACTACATTCTTTTTGAAACTATTTTAAGTTTTCTTGACCAGTCCACATAATTGTTAAATGATTTATTTTTTGACATAAGGCAGCTTAGTTATTATAACTAGTTATATTGCTCTTACCCATTTTCCCTAATATTTAAAATTACCTTAAAATCTATCATTATTTTATTTTTCTTAAAAGAATTAGAAGTGCTGACTGCTGGGCCAAGGGCACTCAAGTGACTTGCCAGTACTGTACAAGGCCTTGGATTAATGGTCAAAACCAAAGACTCAACCTAATTTTTATTCAGCTCAACATCTTTACAAAGTGCAAGATTTCAAAGAGATATCATCCTCCTTAAAGCTGTATAATAGGCAGATTTATTTTTTTAACATAAGAGTAAAATATATGTCAGGATAAAAAATGTTACATTAACATTTGGTTGCTAAATAACCCTCCAAAAATAGTTGCCAGCCAATCAATGCCACAAATGTGACTATTGCAACATGGGCAGTTTTTTACCCCCACACAAAAGAAAGAAGCTCTAAATGGTCACCACATGAAACCCACTTTTTTTCCATTTATACAATGAGATCTTTTTAATGGCCTATCTACTACTAAATGGGAAGTATGGAATCATTTTCTTGGCCTCTCACTGAAAGAACAGACTTGTAAAAACAATGATTTGGTGCCATTAAAATTAGAAATGGAGGATGACCAGTGGCTCCATGCCCTCCTCTTTCCCTCCTACAATTCCCTGTGAGAAGCCAAGCCTCTCTGCCACCAGCTGCTCTGTCCCCTACTCTTTCCCTCCTCCACCCCCACCCAGGAACTTTTCTAATTGGGTGGCCAAGCCTCTACTGTGGCTCCGTGGCTCTGCACTGTCCTCATTCCCTCCTCCACACTCACCCAGCCACTGGTGGCCTCTGAGCTTCTCTCTCCCTTTGCCCCCAACCCAGACCTTCAGACCCCTACTGGTGATTTGGGGGCCTTTGTACTAGGGACTCCATAGGCTTCAAAAAGTCATGTGAGCAAAATATGAGGGATCTGTGGGATACCATAAAGAGACCAAATTTCAGAATAATGGCCATTAGAGAGGAAGAAGAAACTCAGGCCAAAGGCATAGAAAATATTTTCCACAAAATTATACAAGAAAATTGTCCTTATCTTACAAGAGAAAGACCATTCCAGATATGAGAAGACCACAGAACTCCAAACAGACAAGACCAAAGAAGGGCCTCTCCAAGACATATCTTCGTTAAAATGCTTAACATAAAAAGTAACCAGAGAGTACTCAACCCAGCAAGAGAAAAACAGTGCATCACTTATAAAGGCAAACCCATCAGACCACGACTCAGGGAACTGTGCAGAAGAGGGGGCAGAAAGATTGTGAGAGCCGTGGTGGAGGAGACTATCCAGAGGCATGGCACCCCTCAGTAACAACATACTAGGGCCAGGAGAACCTGGCCGAATACTAGGCTATCCATGGTCCCCTGTCACAAGGACGGATCCAGACGACCCATGGAGGAGGATATCCAGCTGGTTGGGGAAGGGAGAGGGGGAGCGTCAGAGAATTGGGGATAACAACTCATTGTTTGCCCACTAAATAATGTAACTCATTATGGACAATAAAAAAAAAATCAGACTTATCAGTAGGAACCATGAAGGCCAGAGGGCATGGAACAATTCTCTTTTAGGCATAAAAAATTATGGATTTCAACCTAGACTCCTGTAACCATCAAAGCTCTCCCTCAAAATAGACGGAGAATTGAAAGTGTTCCTCAAGAAAAGCCAGTTCTATGATTATATGAATGCAAAGCCAAACTTACCGAGAATACTAATGGAGATAAACCACACAAAGAGATAAGCAATCTACCTCAGGATTCTAATAGAGAACAAGCATGGTAATCATAATTTTGGGGTCAATAATAACATGTAAGCCATCAACCCCCATAACCCTCCAACATGGCAGGGCTTAAGGCAAACCTCACAGTTAAAACTCTGAATAAAAAATGGACTTTACACCCCTATAAAAAGGAACAGATTAGCAGAGTGGATCAGAAAACTGGACCCTTCCGTGTGCTGCCTTCCAGAAATGCACCTTACATCTAAAGACAGAAATCTCCTCAGGGTAAAAGGATGGAAAACACATTTTCAAGCAAATGGATATAAAAACAAAGCAGGAGTGGCTACATTAATATCTGACAAAATAGACATTAAACCAAAACCAATTAAAAATGACAATGAAGGTCACTTCTTACTCATCAAGGTAACAATCCAACAAGAGAATATCACTATCTAAATATATATACACCAAATTCAGATGCACCAGAGTTCATAGAACAAAATTTACTCAAAAACAAAACAGAAATAGACTAATAGACTCTACCATAGTAGGAGACTTTAATACACCACTATCATCTCTAGACAAATCATCCAAACAGAAGGTTGGCAAGTAAATAATAGAGATCAACAACACCATAGATCGACTAGATCTGACATATACAGAACATTTTATCCCAAGGACACAGAATATACATTCTTCTCAGCAGCCCATGGAACCTTCTCAAAAATAGACCACATATTAGGTCACAAATTATCCCTCAACAAATTCAGGCCTAGAAAGCCCTGACCCAGTCATTGGATCCTTCCCACACTGAGCTGTTGATTAAACATACTCAAAACACACAAGGTCCTAAAAACAAGACAGAATTCTATCAAAGCTCCTGAATACCCACCCCAGGCCAAAGGTAAGATCCTATTCCTCAAGAAACCACAGAAAGTCATTGCACAAAACCTAGAGACACTATAGGATCCAGAATGGTAACCAGCCCCTCAAATACTAGCATAAGCACTGCTGGAAAGCACTACATAAGCAGCCAGGGGAAACTGGTCAATAATATTTGGAGAAAGCAGAGATCACTGATATACAAAGCAGACGGTTGCCATGAAAAGGCTGAGCACACTGCCTCCTGGGAGAGACAGAAAGCCAAGAAGTGATCACTTGGGCAATAGAGGTGCAATAACCTGGGGGGGGGGTGTTATTTATTCAACAGCTTTCAAATCAGCCAAGAAATCCACACAGTGTCAAGGAGCCCTTAACTGGAATTGGGACTCAGGGCTAAATCCTACCGGAACCAAAAACTTGGGCCTCCAAGGAGAAATTCCCATTACTAGAGAACTACAGAGAGGCTTATCTCAATAGAATCTCACCAAATTAGAAATGTGTGTCACATTTAACCCATATTGACGTCACTCTCTGATAGAGATCCTGTTTGTTTGTATTTTTCAGAAGGCAATGAGAGATCCAAGATCATTCCAACTCTACCAACGAGCTACAGGGCTGACACCCTGGCAAGAGATGAACCACCCCAGGCTTATTGTGTAGCCCCAAATGAAACCCTTGAGAGAGTGATGAGAGCAAGAGATCTATCAGAAAAGCTAACCAGTCAACCCAAGATAAGTCAGCATGACAGACACCAAGGATTTTCAACATGACCTAAAGCAGAAGTACAGAGGCCCCTAAGACCTCAACAGTTGAAACAGCCTTAATACTTACCCACCATGACTCAGGGAACTGAGTAGACGAGGGGGTGGAAAGAATGTAAGAGTCATGGTGGGGAAGAACTCCCAGAGACATTGCTCCCCTCAGTAACAACATAAAAAGGTGGATGGAACAGGGTTGACTCCTAGGCTATCCATAATCCCCTACCCCATGGACTGATCCAGCATGTTCACTGAGAAGGATACCCAGAGGATTGGGGACAGGGAGGAGGGAATCAGGGATACCAACGCAATATTTATTAATACAATGTATCTAATTTTGGATGATAAAATATCAATTTTAAAAAAAATTAGAAATGGAGGACTAGAATGTGGATCAGTGATTAAAAGTGCTTGCTTACAGAGCTTGAAGGCCAGGATTTGAGTCCCCAGTAACCACAAAAGCCAGACATATAATGTGATACATATGTCTGGAGTTTGTTTGTAGTTTCCAGTAGGCAATGGCATGCCCATTCTCCACTCTTGCTTTCTGACTCTCTCTCTCTCTCTGTGTCTCTTTCTGTCTCCTACTTCTCCTCCTCCTTCCTTTTCTTCTCTTTCTCTCTATCCCTCAAATTAAAAAAAAATTAAAGTATTTTTAAGTTAGATATGGAGGTCTACATCCTTAATAGATGTAATCTCTACAGTTTCCATGATGGTCAGAAAGTACCAGACTGAGTCTTATTTTCTTTAATGACAATAAGATTTGAGAAAGTCTTTTAAAATATAATCAGTAGTGATGGTGATTTGCTTGTTTGTTTTAGACAACTGCTATTAAACCAAATAAATCTACATAAATCCTTTGTGCTTCAACTAACTAACGTTCTCAGTAAACATGAAGGACATTTTCATACAAAAATATGTATTTTGGAAAACGTATTAACTAAATCAGTTTTCTTCCAATAATGTCTCACAGATATATTTTACTACTTAGAATTAAAAAAAAATCCTCTGTTTAACTCCAGGCTTAGTGAGAGAGAGACTGCCTTAAGGAAACCAAGCACGAACCTTGTTAGAAGAAAACTCCAGACATTCTCTCTGGCCTCAACATACCTGCACACAAAGGCGCTTGCTTGCAAAGTCTGACAGCCTGGGTTCAATTCCCAGTATCCTCCAAAATCCAGTTGCACAAAATGGCACATATGTATGGAGTTTCTTTGCAATATCAGGAGGCCCTAAGGCACCCATTACCCATGTATGCTCTCATTCTCTCTCTCTCTCTCTTTCTGTCTCTGTCTGTCTCTCTACTTTCTCCTAGAAAATAAATAAAAATATTTTTAAATCAGTATATCAAAAAGGTATAAAATATTTTAAGTGAATATATTTTGAAAGTGAAGATTTCAAAATTTTGAAGGAGGTTCAACTGCAAATTTAATACAGCAGATGAGAAATGTGAACTCAAACACAAAACTTTGAAAACATGCAAAGGATATTAGTCAGAGGAGCAAAAAAAAAAGGTTAAAACTACAGTAAAATTGAAGCAACAGCAAAATTTGTGGATATTGTCAGTGTCAACTAGGCCAATATATAACATAAAGAATTTATGGATAAAAATTAAATCAACTGCAATGATCATATGATTCTTGTGTTTACTTATGTGGTGTATTACATTTATCAATTTCCAAATGATGAATCACTCCTGGGCCTCTGGATGAAACACACTTGATCAATTTGGTTGATGCATTTGAGATGTTCTATTTTTTTTTTTAGAGGGGACACTCAGGAAATGTGAAACAGTGATGAAGAGATATAGGAGTACATTCTTTCATAAAAATAAAATATTTTTTAATTAAATAAGAGGAAGAAAGTGAACAGGAAACGTTACCACAGACAATTTCTCAGATCTTGGGAAGGCAATATATCATACTTAAGAAGCTAACATACCCCAAACAGAATGAACTTAAGAATACCCCATAGAAAACTAACATGAAACTATTAAAAATCAAAGAAAACATGAGAAATTTAAAAGCATGAAGGGAAAGGTGACTCTTCACATACACAGGAACATCCGTAATATACCAGCAGATTCAGTATCAGAACCACCAAGGCAAGATGAGTGTGAAATACCACACTGAAAGTGGCAAATTAATATACAAAATGAAATCTACTGATCAAAAATACTCTAGACACCATTAAAAAAAACCTCAAAAACAAAGGAGAAATGAATACTTTCTAGTTAAGCATGAACTGACAAAATTTGCTGGAACTGGGTACTCAGAGTGAAATGCACCAGGAACCAAAACTTGGGCCCCCATAGAGAAATGCACTATACAAGTGATTTACAAAGAGGTACTAACAATAGAATTTAGCTAATTCAGAAATGTGTATCTAAGTTAACCTATACTGATCTCACTCTCCGATGGAGATTCTTTTTGTATCTTTCAGAATGTAGTGAGAGAGCTATGGCTCCTCCAACCCTACCAACGTACTGCAGGATGATAGCTGACATCCTGACAAGAGATGGACCACCCCAGACCTACCATGAAAGATCCAGATAGAATCCCATAGAGAATGGTGGGATAAGCAAGAGACACATAACCACAGCCGATAGTCAACACAGGATAAGCCAGACAGACAGACACCAACAATTTCAACACAACCTAAAGCAGAAGTAGAGAGACCCCCCCTAAGACCTCAACAATAAAGCAGCCTTAATACTCACCCACCATGACTCAGGGAACTGAGCAGAAGAGGGGGTGGAAATATTGTAAGAGCCATGGTGGAGGAGAACTCCCAGAGACATTTCTCCCCTCAATAACAACATATAAAGGGGGGGATGGAGCCGGGTTGACTCCTAGGCTATCCATAACCCCCACCCCATGGACTGATCCAGACTGCCCACGGAGGAAGATATCCAGCTGATTGGGGACAGGGAAGAGGGAAATTGGGGAAATGGGGATATCAACTCATTATTTGCTCATTCAATGTATCTAATTATGGATAATAATAAAAAGAAACACATGAAAAGTGCAGAGTGAAAAAGTATTAGAAACTGCTGATTAAATATTGACATACTACTTAAAAGCAAATGTAAATAGCTTTGAGCCAGGAACATGTCTTTTACACTTCTAGGCTAGCAGTTAACTGATTTTGAGATACAAGGGAAATTCCTACTAAAACTATCTCAAGGTGTTACAGATTTTAAAAAAGTTTACAATGGTAATTTTTAAGTGATGCAATTAAAATAAATTTATTTTTTAATGAGAAAATAAGTCCTTTAAGATAAAATGAAAATAAAGCAGATGTCAGTATAAAGTAGGACTTTTTTTAGTAAAAATTTCAGAATCCTATAATGTTGTAATAGCACTGATTTGTAATATGATTTGACTTTAAAGTAGAAAAGTATCAGAAGTAACTACAATTAATATATATTAATCCAAATAAAGATGCCATTTGTGATATTCCTGGCATAAGATATTTGGGGGAAGGTAAATAAAAGAGTCGGGCCTGGTGGTATGGGCTCCTGTTGAGAGGCACGGAGGACACAGGGTTAAAGGAAAGTTGAGACTGGCCTGAAACCTTGATTATCACATCCTGAGCCCAGCAGGAGTTTGGCTGTTTCCTTCTCTCCCCAAACCTCAAGCCACCTGGTAGGCCCCAGCAAACCCTGATAAGTCCAGAAACTTCAAGGCCTGAGTTTACTGGACTTCATATAATTCAACTATAAGGTTATAAAAAGGCCCAGGCAACAAAAATGTCTCTCTAGCTTATCTATGCATCTGGCTCCTAACAATCTTTACATGAGACATCCACAGACAACCCTGGCCCTGTCAGTCCTCTTGCTTATGCCCCTGCCTCTCCTTTTCCTTCTAAATAAAAAACCCTCCTCAACCTAATAAATGAGCTGTTCACTGCAATTGCCTCCTGAAAGTTCTTCCTCTCATCAGCTCACCCCTGTCCCAAGACTCTGTCCACCCAACTGTGTGGATGAACCATGGTGTTAGTGTACAATGACCCTGCCCCAGGTAAGCCCTGGATCACATGGTGGTTTTAATTAAGGAATAAAAGATATATTGAGTCTTGGAAAGAATAGATAAAATTTTGTATAAACAATTAATGTACTGGAGTAATTATATTTTTATCAGACAAAACAGACATTACAAAGAAACTGCCAAAAGAGATATAGACATCATACAAAAATAAGTTAATACACAATTATATGTGTTAGAGCAACAAAATAAAGGAAGCTTATATTGACAGAATTAAAGAGAAAAGAGACAATTAAAAATAGGAGACTTCCATATTCTACTTGTGATGACATGAGACATGTAAGAACAGAACAGACTTGATTAGAGTGACTGATTTAAATGATGCTCACAGACACATTCAGAAAATATGCTTCCAGCAATAGAGCAAAAGCTCTTTTCTCCAGTGTACTCAGATATGCTCCAGGATAGTGACAATGCAGACACCAAAATAGGTCTTAAATAATACTGAAATCTTGACAGGTCCTTTCTAAGATGAGTGGAATGAAGTGAGAAATAAGTCATAGAAGAAATACAAAAAAATCTAAAATATGTATAAGTTAGCAGATTCATTGTGCCTATGAAAACAATGTAAAAAATAAATTAGAAAATATTATAGATAAACTAGTAAAAAACAGGACATTAAAAGTCAGACAAAAATGAAAAAAAGACACATGAAAACTTATATGAAAATAAGTATATGTTACTAAAACAAATAATGATATACCAGGAAACTATCATAATCTAGAATAAATGGAGAAATTGGTGGAAATACAAATTGCTAAAACTGAATCATGAAGACATTCCAAATGTGAATAGTCTTGAAATAGTAAGGTAGTTAAATTAGTAATTAACAGCCTGGTACAAGGAAAAACATCAACTACTAGATGACTACCCTTAGTATTCTACCAAACATTTCAAAAAGAATTAGGGGCTGCACAGAGGCCTCAACAGTTATGGCTTTTGCTTGCAAAGTCTAAGGATCTGAGTTTGAGTACCCACTACCCGAGCACAGCAGGATATGTAGATAGTACCTCAGCCTTAGCAGGTGCAAACAGCAGCAGGAAGTTGTGCCAAACACTGGCAATAGGAAGCTAGCTATCACCCCCATAAGCCCATCATCAACAATAGAGCTCCAACAAACTGCCATCAGCTGGGTATAAAACATTCAGAACACATTCATTTGTGGGGGACACCTGGATAAAATAATCACAGTCCATCTCTGGACCTCACAGACTAATAATTATACATGATGTAAAACACAATGCATTCAGCTCCACTTCAAAACTTCTCACAGATTTTTTTTGTTAATCTATATTAATGATATTCAAACATCCCCATGATCCAAGGACTTTCAACTGAGCCATAATACCAAAAAAAAAAAAAAACAAATCATAATGGCACAGAACATTCACACTTCAAAAGAGAGCATTGGGCATGGCAAGGACAGATTTAACCAATCCAAGATTTTAAACAAACAGGGTAATATCAAATCTTAGTCCAGTAATTCTAACCAGTAACAAGTCTCCTGGAGTTCTAAATTTAATCCCACCACTTGGGAGACCAAGGTAAGAGGATCATTGTGGGTTCAAGGACAGTCACAGACTACATAGTGAATTCCAGATTATCCGGGACTAGAGTGAGACCCTAGCTCAAAAAACCCAAAAGGGGCTGAAGAGATGGCTCAAAGGTTAAGGCACTTGCCTACAAAGCCTAAGGACCTGAGTTCAATTTCCCAGTATCCATGTAAGGCCAGATGCAAGAAGTGGTGCATGTATCTGAAGTTTGTTTGCAGCAGTTTGAGGCCCTGGTGTACCCATTCTCTCTAACTCTTGACTATCTTTGGTTATTATAAAAACTTGAAAAAGAAGACAATTTTTACTTATTAACCAGACAACAAAGACAGTCGATAATATTACATGAAAATTCCAGGATGCAGGGATGGTTCAAGATACAGAAATCATTTAATGTAATATATCACGTAAATAATCTTATACACAAGAACTATATGATCATTTAAAATGATGCAGAATAGGACTTGGAAAAAATTGAATACCATTTCATGATCAAAACACTGGAGAACCTAGAAATGGAGGGATTATATCTCAACATAAAAAATGCTATAAAGAAAGCTCATAATCACAGATTCAACTTAATTGGGAAATAATCAAGGTGTTCCAATTAAGATCAGGAACAACAGAGCAGTACCCACTTTCACCAATACTCTTCAACAAAGTACTATAAGTCCTAGCCCAAGAAATAAGATAGGAAAATATATAAAATGAATACCAATCTGGAAAGGAAGTTGTCCACCTAGTCCTATTTGCAGATGACATGATTCTATAAATAAAAGACCCGAAGACTCTACCGTAAAACTTTTAAGTGCCAAAATACCTTCAGAAAAGTGGCAGGATATAAAATGAACATACCAAAATAAGAATCCTTCCTATATACAAAAGACAAACATACAGAGAAAAAAGTCAGCAAGGCTGTTCCATTTTTCAAGAGCCACCTCCCCAAAAAATACCTTGGAATACCACTGTCTAAGGCAGTGAAATACCTATATAAATGCAAATATAATAACACTCAAGAAAGAAATTGAGGAGGACATGAGAAGATGGAAGGATAGGTAGAGTCAATATTGTGAAAATGGCAAGTCTGTCAAAAGCAACATACAGATTCAATGCAATACCAATAATTCCAACATCATTCTTCATGGAGATAGAAAGCATAATCTCAAAATTCATATGAAATGGCAAAAGACCAAAGATATCCAAAAATACTGTCAGCAAAAGAAACACTTCTAGAGGTATCACCACACCGGATCTAAAGATATAGTACAAAGCCACTGTAACAAAATCAGCATGGTACTGGCACAAAAAGATATATACCAATGGACCAGAACTGAAGACTCTGTCCTTAGGTCAACAATACTTGACAGTGGAACCAACAAAATGCACTGGAGAAAACACAGCATCTTCAACAAATAGTACTGGGCAAATTAGATAATCACATGTAGAAAAATGAAACTAGGCCCTATCTTCTCACCATGTATAAAAATCAACTCCAAATGGATTAAAGACTTCAATATAAGACCAGAAACTCTCAGATTTCTAGATGAAAAAAATAGGGGAACTTTCTTGATATAGGAATGGGGAAAGACTTCCTGAACAACACCCCAGAAGCCTAGGAAATTAAACAATCGCTTAACCAGTGAGATCTCATGAAGACAAAAAAACTTGTACACACAAATCTGCCCTAAACAGAGCCAGCAGACTACCCACAGAAGGGCAGAAAATCTTCACCAGTTATAGCACTTAAAGGGGCCTAATATCTAGAATGTTCAAAGAACTCAAAAAACGAAGCAATTAAAGAAAAATCAGTCTAATCAAAAAGGGGCAGAAAACTGAATAGGGAATTCTCAAAGGAAGAAATACAAATGGCTAATACTTAAGAAAATGTTCAATGATCTTAATCATTGTGTAAATGCAAATTAAAACAACTATGAAAGTCCACCTTACTCCAGTCAGGATGACAATCATTAAAAAAAAGTCACTAAATATTGGTGAGTATGTGGTGAAAGAAAAATCGCTCATTCACTGGTAGTGGGAATGAAAACATGTACAACCACTATGGAAATCAAACTGGAGACTCCTGAAAAAGATGAAGACTGAGCTATCAACTCACTCAGCCATTCTCTACTGAGCATCTACCTTAAAGGCTCCACTCTTCACTGCAGAGATATTTGTTCAGCCATAGTTGTAGCTGCTCAAATCGCAATACCTTGATGAATGGATAAAGACGATGTGGTTCATATACCAAATGGAATTCACCTCAGCTGTAAGTAAAAATGATATAATGAAATTTGTAGAAAAATGGACTTGGAATAGATCATACTCAGCGAACTCACACAACCACAGAAAGACAAATGCCGCAAGTTTTCCCTCATCTGTGGTTCCTAAACTGGAACAGCTTAAGTACCAGGCATACCTGACAAGCAACTTGAGAAAAAAATATGAGGGATGGAAGAATTTGGAGAAGAAGAATGGAAAAGCAGGGGGAGAAACACACAGAACCAAATTCAAAATGAAATACCATAGAAATATTCCTCCTGGTTAGCAGAGTAAAAGATATAACCCTCAATATGGGATTGAGGGGATCACATGGTATGAAGGGCCCTGGGCTGGTAGGTTGAAGCCTATCCCTAAAATATTTGGCTCTGACTCTTTACTCACAGTACCAGAAATTGGTTTTAACACACGTTGTCCTGTTAATCCAAGAAACCTACAAGATCCACAAAGCAAAACATGCTTCTGTCAAAGCACTTGATTAACAGCCTGAGGCAAAAGGTAAGACCTTATTGCTTAAGACACCAGGTGCTGCTGACACAGAACATCAAGAGATCTGGCTGAATCTTGTAGGAAGCCAGTTGTCAGATGGTTAGCCCTTATAGTGCTAAAGACTGCTACATGAACTGCTGGGAAAAAAATAGCCAGCAACCATTGCAGGCGAGGAGGGGACTCTGCTATATGACAGCAACAACCCAACAAATTGTAAAGGCCTGTGCAATAGTGGCACATAGCCCAGGTGGATAACGAATGGATCTCTGGTTAAGATATCCTCTCAGTGGAATGAATCCATAGCTGGAACTGGGAACCAAGTCAGAATCCAATGAAGACCAAGATTATGGACTCCAATGAGAAGCTCCCACTAGTCTCTGGCCAAAAGTGAGACTACACCCATCAACATCTCCCTAAATTAACAAAATGTATCCCTTTAACCTATCCTGATCTCACTCTCTGTTGGAGAATCTGTTTTTCTTTTTCAGAAAGAAGTGAGAACACAGGACAACCAATATCAATCAACAAGACAACAAAAGATAGTTGACTTCCTCACAGCAGATGGACCACTCCATGCAGATCAGATAGGGCCCAGGTAAAACCACAGAGGAATTGATGAGATGAGCAAGAGTACTGCTTCCACTGGGATCCTGACAAACTGCCACAGTGATGAAGGCAGACTCTGAGGACACTCAAAACACAATAAAGCAGAAATCCAGAAGCTGTTGAGAGCTCAACACTAGACTTAAAACACAATCTCCAAGACTTGGAGAGTTTTGCAGAAGAGGGGGGAGAAAGAATGTAAGGGCCACAGGGTGGGAGTGAATATCCAGAGACATTTTCCCCCCAACCCCTTCAATGACTGACTGCTACTCTCATAACATAGAACCCACAACTCCATGGTAAATATCAGCTATCCCAGTAAGGAAGGCCGTCAGTGGATTGGGATGTGGAGAAGGAGAACATACTGACACATGATGTATCTAAATAATTTCTGTTATTAATAATAACAGTAATAGTAATAATAAATCTTTGTTTACAAATTACACATTTTCATATGGAGAAAGCTAAATATTTCACTCCCAATGTTTAATAAGTTCAGCAATGTTGCAAGTCAAAAAACTAATTGAAAAATCAGTTTCATTCTAAGACTCTATAGTATTTATGAGGGGATTTTGATGCAGGAAAAAAGAGAATTAAAAGGGTACCATCTATATCCCAGACACCTTTCATTTTTAGGAATACCAATATCTCCACATCCTCTGGGTCAAATGGCACGATCTGAGTTTAGTAACTCCCTGTATACATGTAGACAACAGGTGTGTCGTAAGTCTCTACTAGTCCAAGGCATCTTCTTTGAGATAAGACTCCTACCTACCTTAAAGAGGAAATTCTATTTCATAACTTAAGTAAAATCAGGCTAAATCCAAAACAAGAAAGAAATATACTGCAACTGAGTCCAAGATAAGGACATGGGAAGACTTCTTAGTGAGCTATATATCTGTATACCTCCAAAATCCATCTCTATGTAGCTGTTATCAGACTTTCCCTGCTGGCCTGCCAGTTTGCTGACATCTTTCTCATACATCATAAGCTTCCTTCTCTCTTCTATTTTCATCTCTTTTTCTCCTATAGGAAACTACAGAAACTCCAAAATTGCCATCTACCTAAATCCAATAAGTTATCCACAAGTTTTTGAGTTCATTTTAAATTTTTTTCTATGAGATCAAGAATCTGAAACAAAGAAATATTTATTCCACAGTGGCAATCACTAATAACTTAAAAAGAAAATTAACAAAAACAATCACATTTACCATCACACCAAAATAATAAAACACTTAAAAACAAACCTAACCAAGGAGGACAAGAATTTCTGAAAGAAATTAGAGAGGAAATATAAGTTGAATTCTTTCCATTCATTTGCCAGGAAGAATTCTGGTCTTCATGGTTGAGTAACTTTCTATTGCTAAACTGTGCCTTCAACCCAAATTGATCTACAAATTCCAGTCAGTCCCAGCCAACATCTCAATGGCACTTTTGGCAGACATGGAAATTAGAAGTTCCAAAATCATAAGAAAGGGCAACAGACTCTAAACACCAAAACCAATCTTGAAGAAAAACAAAGTTTGTCCTCTCGTACTTCAAAATATTACAAAATCATAGCAATAAAAAAGTATCCAATGTCTTAGACAAGGATGATGAAACAATAAACATTTTGTTGGGGAATCTGCAAACAATGTAATCTTTACATGATAAAAAATGGATCAAAGTCTTAAATATAAAAAAATTAAACCATAGAACCCATGGACAAAAAGAAGGGGAAAGTCCCTTTATATTGATGTGGACAATTATACAAGAATCACTAACAACTAAAGAAAAAAAAACAGGCAAGTGTGATGACTCAAAGTAAAAGGCTTCTTGCTGTACACAAAATCAAACTAATGGGAGACAATAGACAACATGGTACTATATAAAATATATATGGCACTCTAACTCACTGATAAAAGTAACCCAATTTAACACTGATTGAATACCTTTCTAGCTATTTCTCCAAAGAAGGCATAAAAAAGCCACACACTAAAAAATGCTGTGAGTTACAACCTTACAAGATGGTAGACTAGCCATTGTTAAAAATAAAGTAAAATCACAAATTAACAACCTTTTTAGAGAATCTAAAAAAAGTATACATCCTTGTGCACTGTGGGTAGAAATGTGAATGGTACCACACCTATGGGAAACCAAAGGGTGCCTCTTCAAAAAAATACAACTAGAACTACCTTATGACCCTTTAATTCCACTTCTGGATATCTGATAAAAATCCACAACATGATTTGAACAGATATTAGCACTTCCATGTTTGTTATAATATATATTTTTATTAACTATCATATATTACTCACAGGTAGTATATAACATATAATATTATATATTAGCCACAGGTGGAAAAATCCTAACTATCCATATATGAATGAAGGGCTACAGGAAATGCGGCAACTATGTTGAATATATTAGTACTCATCATTTAAAAAGAAGGCAATCCTGTCCTATACAACAACACACATGCACTTCAGGGCATCAAGCTGACTGAAATAAAATAGTAACAAAACAGCAAACACTTCATGATTCCATGTGTGACAGAAACCTATTAGTAAAACACAAAAACCAGTGATTGGAATGGTGATTGTCAGAGCCTGGGGCTGAGAGGCAATAGGGAATTACTGTGAAATGGGTGTAGACTTTGTTGTACAAAATGAAAATGTTGCATAAATCTACTTACAAGCAAGGATTATACAGGCATCACTACTGCACTGCCCATTAAAAATTTGTTAACAGGGCATATTTCATGTTGTAGGTTTTAAAATAATATATTTAAAAGATCGTTAAGTTAAAAGACAATTTTATTGACTGTTCAATTTAAAGAGACAATTTTTCTATTGTTTCAGAGTTTTGGAGTGAGAAGCAACCAATAGCTCACAAATGGAATCTCATGGAAATAACAGAATAAAATTCAATTGGCCGGGTGTGGTAGCTCACGCCTTTAATCCCAGCACTTGGGAGGCAGAGGTAGGAGGATCACCATGAGTTCGAGGCCACCCTGAGACTACATAGTGAATTCCATGTCAGCCTGGACTAGAGTGAGACCCTACCTCGAAAAACCAAAAAAAAAAAAAAAAATTCAATTCAATGATGTCAAGTCATATGTTCAACATTTACCAGGTAAGAAATTGCTTGAAAACAACAGATATAGAACCTCACAAATAATCTTTCAAAAGTGAGTTAGAGATGTGTGACTCTGCTCACAGAGCTGACTGGTGGAAGAGCCATGACAGCTGTTGCAGAGCAGGTGCACACCACTCCCAACTGCCTCCCTCTCCTTTCATTACAAGGACTCCTCTCTACTCAGAGCACCAGCTGAAAGTCACAAAGCTGTAGCAGCACAGGTGACTGACTACACTTACCTCAAGAGCCACTTGATAGAGTTCAGAGGTGCCATGTGGCTGGGGTTCTCACAGTAGGTGAACACCAATATGCTCGCAATGTGAGAAAATAAAACAGGCAAGGAAAAATCCATAAATGATTAGCATATTGAGGACTACATGTTTGACTGTGTGCATGTGTATTTCTTTTCAGTTTTTTTGGAAACAGGATTCAACATGTTTTGGATACTGACATTTCACCATCTGTTTTGCTTTTGGTGTATTTAGAGCAAAATAGGCATAATAGATGTATGATATTTCCTTTGAGGTTTTTTTTTGTCCTCATGTCAGAATGGTTCATATATTTTTATTTCTTAAATTCCAAAGGTATTTATAAATAATTTATGTGAAGTAGAGTTGAAGTTCCAGCAGCTGTTGCTCCGAATCATAAATCATCCTAAGAAGCCCCACCATATAATTATAACTTCATATTGTGCAAATGTCACCAGTCATGCAGTTTGATTGTTCTAGGCATACACTGTGGGAATCCAGGTGTATAGATGGAAGTCCATCTGGCCAATTATCTTTGCTGTTACCAGAGATGGTTTGTTTATTCTTTTATCTATATTCAAACAAAAAAATAACTTGAGCCTGATCCAAGTTTCAGTAATAGTTTTATATCTTATGATAGGATGAAGGATGAAAAAATATATATTTCCCCTTTGGGAGTTGCATTTGTGTGTATGGTGCATGCATGCATACTCATGTTTGTAGACACTTGTGTGCAGGTGCATGTGTATGCATGGGTGTGGCAGTCAGAGGTTGATATTGGCTATCTTCCTCAAACAGTCTCTATTTTTGAGACAGAGATGGTCCATAAACCTTGAATTCACCTGACTCACCTAGACTAGCTAGCCAGAAAGCTCTAGGATCCTCCTGCCTCCTCAGATTGGATATTACAGGCACTAACCACATGCCCAAAGCCCAGCTTTTCCATGGGTGCTGGATATCTGAAGTCAGGTTGTTATTTTTACCTTGCAAGCACTTTATTGACTAAACCATTTCCCCAGCCACTAGAGGGTGTTTTGTAATGACATTATCTTCATCAATGACAGAGCTATATGGACAAAAAGAAAATAAAATCTAAGCTATCCTTGTTTTCACTCTGATTTGCAAACTTTGTGATTGCTATCTGCCTCAATACAGAAACATTATAGTTTTAGCTTAATCTTACCAATCAGAAATATATTTCCAGATATTTGAAACATAAAGGGATACAATCCTCAACAAATTTAAATAAGTAAATGTTTAAACTTTGACTTTTGAGTTAACTTACTACTAAAATTATATACATGGGCATGATATCCATATTATTAAGTCTGGATTTTTCTCTATTTTTTATAAAACAGTAAGCTTCTTGATGTTGATTCACAAAAGTGAATATATTTAAATAATTATGTATTATAAATATCTCAATAAGTGAATACCCACATAAAGAGATGCATTTATGATATATATGTATATATGTGTGTATATATATACACATATACTAACCTTTAACAAATATACTACTACTTCTCAAAAGTATTCAATGTTACTAAATTTTATAGATGATTGTTTTTCACGAAATCATTATCAGGAATCACCTTCCCACCAAGATAATAGTGAAAAGAAAATGATGAAAAAAAAAACCTTAAAACTGGGCAAGGCAAAAATGCACTAAAGACTAGCACACTTAAGGCTTTTCACCCTCCCATTTGGTAGAGTGACAGAACATTGACAGTGTGAGCAGTTGTCCAGTAACTATTATGAACCTAAACTACATGTAGCCTTGAGGTGACGTTCCTGCTAAGCAATGACATGAACATTAACATGGAGTGCTTTTTCAGTGACATACCAATTCATTAATTCAAATGTTCCCATAGAAGACAACTAATTAGTGTCTAAAGACACTGCATACATCTTTATTAACACTTCACATATCTAATATCCTAACATCAAGACAATAAGAGGAAGAACATATTTGCTTATTGCTATTCTTATAAAGGATAAATATTTTATCTAATATAGAGATCCAATTTATTTTATAAAGTACAAGGTCCCTATAATGAACAATCACAGTAGGATGATTTTTAGCCAAATGTTAAGGTTGCCAATAACTAGACATTCATGAAAAAAAATAAAATCTACATTCTTATATTTTAAAATGAAAAATTAAAAAAATCAAAGCACTCTGTAATTTTAAAGTGTCGCATAAGTTTACAAATATGATGCAGCAACAATTCCAATCATATATCCACCTAAAGATAGTAGTTTTTTAAAGAATCAGTATAATTTTCATATTCTCCAAAATGTAGCTACATAATTGTCAGGACCTTAACCCAGAATGTGTAGCACAATAAATTGATAACAAAAATTATAAGGCATGACCGAGATGAGTACTAAGATATCCAGGATCCCTTGCCACAAGGACTAATACAGACAGCCCACGAAGGAGGATATACAACTGATCAGGGATGGGGAGGGGGAGAATTGGGGAAGTCGGGATAACAACGCATGGTTTGCCCACTAAATAATGTAACTCATTATGGATAATAAATAAGAAAAAAAATTATAAGGCATGTACATTTTTATATAGAAAGGCAAAATTTTCACTTTATCTCCAAAGTGGAAAGTTTCCTACAAATTATATACTTGGTCTAAAGTGCTATTTTATAAAGAAAAATGATGGAAGCAAACACTATATCCAATGCTTTAAAGAGAAGTAGCAGAATATCAACAAGCTAATATCCAAACCCTGTAAGAACTAAAAGAGGAATGCTTGTCACTCAAACCCATGTGCCACTATAGAGTTCAGAATGTACAAAACTTGTGGGTTTTTTCAAAAAAGTAGTTAATTTATATGTTGCTTGTTTATAAATTTTAAAAATGTTCTGGTTTTATTAATGCAATTTATTTATTACTCTCCAAGTTTAATTAATATAGAGTGAATATGAGAATGTTCCTAACGGGGATTCACTTTCATCAAGACTTTCTCACAATTCAGGTCAACGATACACTGACCAAAACTCTGGGCTTTAATAACTTCAGATCTATCTGTGCTAAATGATTACAGATCAATGTGTAGCTTCTTGAAAAAAATGTATCTTAGTTGTTAAAGCACATTATGATAGGAAAAAAAAAACAATTGTTTTCAAAATAGATCTAAATTATCATAAAACATGTCTTTGATATTGTTTAACTTGGATCATAATTATGATGTTTATAATAATAAAATTTCTATAAAACATTTATTTACATGCTCAATCTATAAATTTCCTACCTGCTTGTATAATTGAACATTGTGGTTTTTCTTTAAACCACAAGTTAAAACCATCTACAAACTAAATAAATGTTCAAGAGATTCCAGGAAAAGAAATGGTTTTAATAAGACTGATTGTAATTTCTTAGTCATTCATTGGCTAATTTCCAACAAACATCTCCAAATATTGCATGTATTGGCAACAAAATGATGTTTAAGAATTCTTCAATCTTATGTTATTACTGAAGAGTAGCCTACTTAATAGCAAGGATTTTTCAATTATACTTATTTTACATGTCAATAGAAATAAAATATATTGTAGTCAAAAATAATGTGTCACAATTACAATGTTACACTTGCTGCTTATTCTGGTGATACAAATTCTCTATGTATCCTAATGTAAATGTCTTCTGAGTTATGTGATACTTCAATCATATTGTTTTAATTTCTCAAAACACCAATTTCCCTAACATTTTCCACGGCTGATTCTACCTGTAGAAAACAAACCATTTTCACTTAGAGATGGCAGTCAACATGATTTTTCTCTGGTTTTTGACAAGGGATTTTTCATATGTGTCCTTGATTAGTCTCATCCTTTCACAAGGTAGATGAAACAGGGGATTGAGAGGTTCAGTTACATTTCTAGTTTTAAGAAAATGTTAGTGGCAGGGTCACATTATAATTTTGGTCCCTATAGTTATATTCATCCCACTTCAACCTAGCCATTTAATTCCATTTTATTGTGATTATGTACTTGTAATAGCTTTTCTCATTGCTCTGACAAAATACATTAAAGAGCAACTTAAAGTGGAGAGGTTTATTTCAGCTTACAATTCAGGTTAAAGTTCCTCATGGTGGATAAGGCATTGTAACACGAGCCTACAGCAGCAGGTCACATTGTGTCTGCAGTCAGGAAGCAGAAAGATGCATCCCCCTGCTCAGTTAGTTAGCGTTTTCCTTTTATGTAGACCAGGAACCCCAGACCATGGAATGGTGGCTCCCACACTTTGGGTGTGTACACCCACCTCAATTAACCTAATCCAGACAACTCTAGCTACGGAAGTAATCTCAGATACTTTGGAAGGCTGAGGCAGAAGGTTCAGAATGTTAAAGCCTTCCTGGGATACACAATGAATTTAAGACCAGCATACTTAACTCAGTGAGAACCTTTCTCAAAATAAAATGACATAAAGGTCTAGGGGTGTGAAGACTTACACTTTTTCTCCAGGGCTACAGAAACAAAGAATAAAGGAATGATTTTTTAAATCTAAAATTTTCCTCTTCACTTTAAATAATTTTCAAATTATTGCTGAAATAAAATAAGATATTACGTAAAAACATATTGGGAGAAGCTTAAAGATTCATTTTTTCCAATGAGTCAGAATTACCACTATATTTTTATTCTCAGTGTAGTGGGATATGTATGTATGTATGTATGCATGTATGTATGTATGATTTATAACTTTTAGAAAAAAGCTTATTGGGATCTCTAATGTATGACTATATAGCAAATTAATAGTATTCCCATTGGATGTCCCTTATCCCAATCTCATTCCACTGAGGGGACTCCACAGCGGAGGGATCAGTAATCACTGGGGTCAGGAATGTACCAGTGAGTTCCTGTTGGGAGAACAGTGTCTCACAGTATGCCTTCATATTCTGTGGTTCTTGCATTCTTTCTATTCCCTCTTCCACAATATTCCCTGAGCCTGGGGTGGTGATGGTGTTAGAAGTATCCTTTACTGTTGAGCTCTTTTATAGTTATAAAAATTATTATATTTTCTTTTCTTTAATTTGCAAAAGTTATATCTTTGTCTTGTTCTTTAATGCTTTGATATACTACACTAGTGTTAATAGTAGTGGTTGCATGCTGGTTTAGCTGGACCATTTCAGATGATAAGCTAGATCCATTTATTTTTGAAATATTTATTTATTCATTTGTAAGCTGAGAGACATAGAAAAAAGACAGACAGAAAGAATGGATATTCCAGGGCCTCCAGCATTGCAAACAGATGATGCATGTGCCACTTTGTGCATCTGGCTGTATCTTGAGTACTGGGTAATGGAACTTGGGTCCTTAGGCTCTGCAGACAAGTGTCTTAACCACTTAATCATCTTTCAAGCCCTAGATTCATCTATTGCCAGGCTTTTGTTAAAAATGACATAGCATGTTCCAATCAGATTCTTCATTTTAATTTCCAATGTTAGTGTTGTAGTTTTCATTTTTTGCTTGGACTAGAATTTTGGCAGCTTCTACAGAATATCAAAGAGGCTATTATAGAATGTAAATTTATGAGCAATAGCTTTTAGTGTTTATTTTTTTAAAAAATGCCATTGTAAATGATGGTGAATTTTAAACTAAAATGAGACTATTTTGCCTATATATTATTTCAAAGAAATGCTAGCATTGTAAGTTTATATCAAATTTTAAACATTTAAATATTTTCATTTATTTATTTGCAAGCAGAGAGAGAAAAATGAAGAGACAGAAAGTAAAGGAGAGAGTGAATGGCTGCACCAGGGCCTCTTGCCACTGTAAATTACTTCTAGATGTATGCACCATCTAAGTGCTTTACGTGGGCAGTAGCGAATCAAACTCAGGTAATCAGGATTATCAAGCACATTAAACCACTGAGCCATCTCTTCAACTGATAAAGTCTTTTTTAATCCATCAATATGATGTAAGGATTTTTTTCTGAAAGCCAAATATAATTTTATAGTAGGGAAGGACCAGAAATATAAACCTTGAAATTAATTATGTAATGATTAAATCATTGTCTTATCAACATATTCAAATTTATGCATCTATACAAAAGATCACAAAGAAATTAAAATATCAACAGAAGATAATGTATAGCAATGTCTACATAGTTCCAGGCCTTTAAAAATGGAACAAACACTAAAGCATTCATTACCTAGCTTTTGGCTTCCCCCACCCATGGAACCTAGCTGAAAATCCCCTCTAGTAAAACTGGCATATGTGTAATTTTATGCAATTTATGACAATTGGGTTAACAGAGCCCATGAAAATTAAGTGAGTCATTCTGACCTCAGTCAAATAACCTAAGAGTTTTAAAATACAGTTTGACTAATACTATTTTGGTTAATGAAATTTTAGTGACCAACTTAAAACACACACACACACTTTTAACCATTTGCCTTTAAGAGACATGGAAAAGTAACTGATAAGAGTAATTGTGTATTTCTCATAAAAGGAAAAGCTCTATTCTAAAGCAAAAATATCATGAAATCAATTCAGGTCAGGACAGTGCAATTAAAGATCTCTTTAAAACTTTCCAAGATCACAATTTATTATATTAATCAACCTTTAGTGAATAATTTAAAAGGAAAATTAATGTAAATGTATTTTTAGAGTGGAATCCATGTATCACAGTTTTATCTACTCCAGACTTCTTGTGTGTGTGTGTGTGTGTGTGTGTACATGTGTGTATGTCAGTAAGGAGGCTAGAGATTTATAGCAGGTGTCTTCCTCTAGGGATCTCCTCCTCCTCATTCACTGAAACAGTATATCTCATTAAACTCCAGAGTTCACCTATTGCCTACTCTAGCTGGCTGGCATGCCCAATGATGCCCTGGGATTATAAATGAGACACCATGCATTTTCAGGATTTATGTGAGTACTGAGGGTCTCCTCATCATTTATTCAATGAGCCTTTTGCATACCTCTTGCTCCTAAATTCTAAATCAGAATAGGTCATTATAATATTGATAAGAAAAGATTTATTTGTAGGGGAGAGAAAAGAGAAAACCAGAACTGCTAAGATAGAAAAGAAGAATTAAATACCCTTGTTATGGTCTCCTTTGACATAAAGTCACTTTCTTCAGAGTTAACACCTCTGACTCTGGAATCCCATCAAATTAGCCTTGCCTCCTGTTCCATTTCTGTAATAATTTTCATCATTTAATTCCAATGTATTTCAGTAGCAAAAGAGCAACGATAATAATATATGTATTTATAATAGAACAATATATTTGGAACACCATACCAAAAGCATCAAATCATTATTTGTAGAGTTTTCTTTTAATGTTATTATCACTATGTTATAAGGAAAATAATGAAGACTTTCTCTAATCCATATTCCCATTGATAGAAGAAATAACAGCCTTAAAGACTTCACATTATACTTTTCATATTAATCTTTCCCTAGAACATGTTACTATGATTTTATTTTTTAGTATCAAGAATATGAAGTTAAATTCCTTTTATGAAATGAAATTTCCCCACAAAGATTTAATAGACCATTTGTTTAAATTGATGAATTCATTACTTGCAGATTTGAGGGACATTTCCTACTTTCTAATCTTTCCTGATGCTATTATCTTTTTGGATGATATGGATGCTGACGAACATGTATATACAATGCTCTGGTTACAGATATCCACACAAGTCTTTGGGAATAAGAGTTCAGCACAGATAAATATATGATCAAGATACCTGCCTTTATGATATTGTACAAGGCTGTGGCTTTTTACAGTAACCAAAAATGAATGAGAAAAAAGAGGAAACCTCAGTAAAAATACATAAAATGACTGCTATCTTATTACAATAAGATTCTCTAATAGACTAACACTCAGAGAACTTATAATACAATTAGCTTTTATAAAGTTAAGAACTTTAAAGACTCTGATACATGATAATGTGTGTTAGCATCAAAGAATGTTATAGTTGGGTTTAGTTTCTTGAAAAGTTTTAAAAAGGCAATCTATTCCAGAGTAAACAGATTACACTGCCATCTCAAGAAAGCTAAGAGCATAGAAAAAATTCATCTCTGTGAAGTGAAAAAAAACAAATCCTCCATTGAGGGTCCACCGAAGGACAGAGGCAGCACTAGCAGCTATGATTATCATGTGAAGTTCTGCAAAATCCCCTACCAGGACATTCCAGGAAAAGAGGCAGCGAAAGTGTCACGTGGGGAATTCTAAAACAGCCCTCAAAATTAAGGCTCTGCTCTTATCTAATCCACCTATAGATTACTTTTGTTGAATATACACTGAAGTAAAATGGTATAAAAAGAATTAATTTTGATAAAACTACAGTGTGAACCTCACAGTGACAAGTTAATTGTAAAAATGTAACACATCCCTTAAGATGTAACTACAAAGCTGATTGGAGAATTAGGCAAGGGGAAAAAAAGGGGTCCCCATCAGACATTTCACAATACACTGAGCTGCTGCTTTTATATTCTTCACTAAGAACTGACAGGTTATATACTGGGGTCGTTTCAAAAATATTGGGAATTTAGTTACTTCAAAATTCATATTACAGCAGTCAATCAACTTCTGGCTTTAGGCAAGAAAAGAAGATGCAACAAATGGTTTTAATTTAAAGCTGGGTTTTATACAGTGTCCTAGGCAGGAAACAGATGACAAATGTACCTTGGGTACATGATTACATCTCATTTATACCTATAGGTAGAATATCAAGAAATGAAACTAAAATTCTAATATAGTTTGCATGCTATTAAAATTTCTTATAACTTCTAAGACTGAAAGTACATGAAAAAGTGATTGTGGCATCTGTAAGTAACATGTGATTACTAATAGAAGACTTCATAAAATACTAGCCTTTTTCAGGTCTTAGAATATCAGGTTCCACATAAATATTTAAAAAGTAACTTGTTCACATTTTTTCTTTTTCCTCAATAATTTTCTTTCCTGCAAATAAACTCTTTTAGAAGGCAAGTGGAACAGTGTGTCTTTAATCTAAGCATTAAGCCCAAAATCAAAATTATTGCCGCTTTATGGAAATTGTATTTACTTCGACAGAAAATAGATAAACAAAAAATGATATTTAAACTGTGATATATTAGCAATTTTACTAAACTCGTAAAGACTTCATTACATCATGAAGAATTACTAAGTGGTATATCATCTCTAGCAACTCAAATTATATAAAAGAATTCTTTTTAAATAGAGGAATACCACTCCACTGGAGAAATGTTCTGTTTAAAATTCCATAAAAGGCAACTGCAGAGATGTTGCTATGATAAATTAAGACAAAGTTACATCCTATGAGTATTTTACAAATAACAAAACTTTCTCATTCATGATATCAGAACTTTCACCACCATCTAACATGCAGGGATAGTTATCAATTCCCATTTCAGGATGACAAATTCCATTCCTTATGTTCAATGACGTTTACAAAATTTTCCAAGTAAATAAGAGGACTTGGATGTGAACCCAAGTGGATGGTTCCTAAACTTTATAGTATTTAAGAATAACCTAAACATTTTACTTAGACACATCTTATTGGTTCCTCCTCCCCGAAGCTACTGCTTCTGCAAATCTGTTAAGACTTGAAAGTGTTGGCTCTTCAAACACATCTCCAGATCGTTCAGATGCTACTGCTCCTGAGAGAACCTGAAGCCTCAAGCTAACATCAAAACCAATGTGCTTTCCACTGAACAATGAACATAAGCAGGTTACAAGTTACATTTAACTCTGGACTCTTAGATTTGAGCATTGGTTTTATGAACTTATTGCAGCAAGTTTATAATTATTTTTGTCTTTAATTTACTGATTATAAGAAAGCAGAGAAATAATACAGATTTCAGAGTATTTGGAAATATTGAGAAAAATTCATTCAAGTGACTTAAAATTAATATCACAATTGAATACTATAAATGTTATTATAGTATTACGTAGTAGTGTTACTTTAGGAAATTGCTTTATTCTGTTACAGGACTTCTACTTGAAACAAGCATTATATTAGTAACAAGAATTATGTTGTAGACCAGAGAGAATAATAGCATTATGGAGGAAATTATTATAAAATTAAATGTAGTTCTTATTTTAAATGCCAAAACCATGTATGATAAGCAATATAGGTATAACTGATTTTTCTCCAAGAGACAAATAATCTGAGAAATGAGTATGTCTCTTTTGCGAGTTTACAGAACATTCAAGGGAAAATTATTAAATTAAGTTCAAATTTATGCAAAGCTACTCTATCTGTATGACTAGTATCTGTGAATGCCAGGGAATCTCTATGCAAAGACAGAGATGGGTAGGAATTTTTAAAGTAATAATTCCCCAATGTTAGGCTGCACCAGGAATATCAGGAAGGCTGCAGGTTTATTAAGCTGCCCCTCCAGTGATTCTGACTGTGGGTATATAGGATAAAGCCTGAAAGTTTGCATTTTAGACAATCTTCCAAATGATACTAATTCCATTAGTCTAAGGACAAGTTTTGAAATCATTGCAATATAGTGAAAGTTCTTAACCACAGATACAGATAATGCCATGAAAAAGTTCCTGATGTAACAAGTTGCTGACCCTCACAGCCAAAACTATAACAGATGAGTCTTCTTGAATTTAATCCCTCTTCACAGCCCAAAGCTATAATATCAACCTCATTACAGTCAATTTCCTAAAGTGGAAAATATTCTACTTTGAGAAGTGATTTATGATATTTTAAAAGATAACCAATAATGTACATATGAGAAATACAAAGGACAAAATCTACACAGAAGACTTTTCTGATTAATATTAAAAAAGTATTGTGTGTGAGAAAGAGCTATCAAAGAAGTTATCTTATAAATTATCTTTGAATAGACTGGTGCTTTCAGTTAGAATTTAAAAGTACAAATTAGTAACCTCATCCAAATGTGAATTTCAGAGAAGGCAGAGTCTTTAGTTAAATTCACATAAGATTGAGTCAAGCATATGGAGAGAAGTAAATGAATGTCTTTTGAATGAACAGTCATGAAACAAAAAATGAATAAACATTGAAAAAAAAGAATTTAGGAATGAATGGGAGAAAAACAGTTGTTGTTGCAGTAAAATTCCTAGTTGCTGTGCAGAAAGAACCCAAGTAAAAGAAGTTTGTGGAGGAATGGGTTTATTAGACTTACAAACTCAAGGGGAGACTCCATCCTGGCAGGGAAAATGATGGCATGAGCAGAGGGGTGGACATCACCTCCAACACAGCACTGCAAACAGTGGCAGAAAGGTATGCCAAACACTGGCAAGGGACAGCTGGCTTATAACCCCATAAGCCTGCCCCTGATAACACAGCTTCATCGAGGTTGTAAAACCCAAACTGCCATCAGCTGAGGATCAATCTATCAGAACACATTCATTTGTTTGTGGGGGATACCTGGATCAAACCATGACAGTGGCTGAACAACATGAGTCAACAATGGTTCTTCAAGTTGATTGTGTGTAAAATAATATAAACCATACAACAGATACCCTGTGACTTAATGAACATTCACTAGTAACTAATAGAAAAAAGAATTATGTTCAATTTTAGTATTAATTTGAATCAAAATGTGGAATTTTTTAAAAATAAGTATAATAGAAAGGATCATTAATGGCTGAAGATAAGCCAAAAGTGTAGCTACCAACCCCCTGACCCCAGGTGAGGTCAGGCTAGGGAGCTGCACCTTGGCTCCAAAAAGGCCCTTGCACCCTGCAACCCCACCCACTGACCCCAGCCCCGACCAGGTAAGCAAGCTCAGGCTTGGCTTCTGAGCAACCTACACCCCAAGGACTCCGCCCATCAACCCCCTGACCCCAAGTGAGGCCAGATTAGGGAACAGCACCTTGGCCTCATGCACCCATGCCAGGTAAGCAAGCTCCTGCATTGTTTCTGGCCAGTATGTGTTCTGAGACCTTGCCCAACAAATCCTTGACCCCAGGAGAAGCCAGGCCATTGAACTGCGCCTTGGCTTCCCACCAGCCAGTGAGCCCTGGGACCCCACCCACCAATCAAGACTTCTGGCCGGCCCAGCCCCCAGCCTGCTCCAGCAGTTGAATGTCTGAGCACCCTGTCACATTGCCTGGCACCAGAGGAACCCAGCACTTGCCAAAACCTCACCAGTCCTTGCCACAAACTCATGTCAGGGCCCTGTCCCTGCTGAGGGTTCATGCTGAAGGATAAAGAAAAATCAATCTCTCATCTGGAAATGGGCAAGCCACAACACACACACACACACACACACACACACACACACACACACACACACACACACACACACACACAAAAGCAGAGCGCCCCACAGCAAGTTTGTCTAGCCTCACTTTGGAAGTCCCCAGTGAAAATATCAAAGAAAGCAGAGAAGCAAGCCCAGGAGATGACAACATGTGCAGAACATGTCTGCATGGATCCAGATTATTAACAGAAATGGAAGCAAAAATTGATAGTTTAAGTGGAAATGTGCAGAAAAAGCTCATAATCTTTGCCACCAGTCTTAACACAATTGAGGAAAAACACACTTTGGTAAAACAGTAAATAGGCTAAAGGCAAACCAGCTATCACAGGAGAATCGCCTGGCTAAAACTAAATGAAGACAATCAAATATAAGAATGAGTATGAGGAAGCATTAAGACAACCATTGATATTAAAATGCAACTCAATAAAGAGATGGAGTCAATGCAAAAAGCTGTATTAGAAAACCAAAATCAAATCAAAAGGAGATATTAAAAACATCTCTAGAATCCCTCACTACTAAAGTTAGTAACATGGAAGATAGAACCTGTAACCCCTGTTCACAGTCATTGGTTACTTCCCACACTGAGCTGTTGATCAAAGAAACCCATGAAGTCCACCAAAATAAGACAGGCTTATATCAAAGTTCTTGAACACCTGCCCCTGCAAAAGGTAAGATGCTATTGCTGAAGACACCACAGATTGTCATCATACAATACAGAAAAACCCCCGCTTGATCCAGAATGGTATCCAGCCCCCAGATGGTAGCATGTTTAATGCTGGAAAGCATTACATGAGCTTCCAGGGGAAACTGACCAAAGATATAACAAGAAAGCAGAGTTCATCAATATTCAACACTGAATGATGCCACAAGAATGATGAAGACTGGCAGAGACTAGTAACGTCCAGAAGTGCTCACCCATGCAATAGTGGCACTAAACCTGGGTGGGTAATTAACAGCTTGTTACTTGAGTAAGAGATCCATTCAGAGTCACATAACCCTTAAATGGACATGGGATACATGGAAATCCCATATGAAAATCAATAACTTGGGCACTAAGGGGAAATGCCCACTAACCAGAGATCTACAGACAGGCTATACCCATTAGAATCTTGACAGATTAACACATTTGTCTCATTTAAACTATACTGATCTCACTTTCCATTGGAAATTCTGTCTGTATGTTTCAGAAGCCAATGAGGACCATGGACCACCCAGTCCAACCAACAGGACAGGAGATGTTACCCGTCACTCAGGCAGATGTAACACCCATAACTTATGATATGATGTGGTGAGAAGAGCAAGAAACATACCTCCACAGAAAATCAGATAACCAGTTAAAGGATAATGGAGACAGGCACCAAGGATACCCAACACAATCTAAAGCAGAAATCCAGTGATTCTTAAGACCTCAACAGTAAAGCAGACCTAAAACACATCCACCATGATACCTCTGGTACAATCCATATACCCCTATCCCATGGACTGGTCTAGCAAGCCCATGTAGGAAGGCCCCCAGACAGGTGGGAACAGGGAGGATGGAAATGGGGAAACCACTGCTCATGTAATATATCTAATTATTTGCAATAAATATGGAAAAAGTATAGCTATTCCAAAGAATCACCCAAGAAGGGTGAACTGCCCCTTCCTTTTTAACTTGGTTGCATTGCTTTACTGTGATAAGAATATGTCTTTGTGCATTGGTTGCACCATCTGAGAATATCAGAATCTGTCAAAAAAAGAAAAAAGAGTGTAAGAGAAGATAATCATTATTCATTATCTAGAACTGATTTCTCTATAAAAAAGAAAACTCACCACTTAAATGATTACTTATGCTTCTTTTTAAGTTTCTTTTTTTAAGTTTTAAGACAGTTTGAAATCAGGAGTTTCAAGACCTCATCTTAAAACCACATTAAATAGAAAAGAATTAATAGTGTGGCATATATAATAATAAAATTGATCATTTAAAATAAATATTGTTAACAGTAATTTATGATGATTTATTTTCCATGAGTTCTAAACTAAAGTGATTTATAGAAAACTTGCAGTTGTCTGACGTACTGAAAATTATAAACATTCAATATTAACTCTTCCTTGATGCTAATATTTCTGAGTTTTAATATTAAATAATTTTACTTCTATAAGTATATATATATAGTTGTACAGAAAAAATAATAGGAAACAGAGCAACAGTACACAAGAAACCTATGCATGCATGATGGTTTTTACCACCTCTTAGAAAAGATATTTCTAATCATCCAAAAAATAAGAGAGCATTTATTCATCATCCCTGTACCCAGGAGAAACACACTGAGGCTTACAACATACAAGAGAAAATGTTAACCCTTAATACTACCAAAGGCCACATTAAGGAGAATATCCAGATGTATGCCCCCACTACAACAACACACAAAAACCAGGCTTCTTCTTGTACAATCATCTACTAACTCTTAGACTGGTCCAGTGATCCACTGAGGAGAGCCTCCAGTGAGATGGGGATAGAGAAGGGGGAAATGGAGGAACCATCACAAGACTCACTCATGTAATTTATCTAATTATTTGCAATAAATAAGTTTATGATAAAAAGATTCATGCAGACTGGAGAGATCTCTAGGTACATAAAGAACTTGCTGAGCAAGCATGTAGCTGAATTGGTTCCCCAAACCCCAAGTAAAAACAGACCAACTTCACAGCAGTGAAGAACAAATGACCCTTCCAAAAAACAAAGTTGAAAGGCAAGGACCAACACCTGAGAGCTATCCTCTGACCTTCTCATATCTTCATACCCAGAGAGATGACCATGAATACACACACACACACACACACACACACACACACACACACACACACACTCCAGAATAAATAAAGAGCATCATGCATTTGTACTGTCTTGATTTGTGAAAAGTGCAACATCTTCATCTTCTAAAAGTCAAAAGAATTTCTAGGAATATTTTCTTTGAGGAACATAATATGAATAGGTTTTTAATTTTTGCCTAATGAAAAATCAATAGCCATAATGTAACTGTCATTTCCAGAGGTAAAAGTAGCAACATCTCCTCTTCTACCTCCTTTGCTAGAATATTGTTAGTTCACAATCAAGGATGAGGTCACCTCTCCCTTGTTCCTGAAAGAGCCTTAGTGATGGCCCAGGCAAACAAAGCACAGATTAAATAATACTGTTTGACATCCAAGGTTAGGTCATTAAAATGCTATGGACCTATTTGTTATTTCTTTAGTTTAGTACTTAAAGCAAACTGCCATGATGCAAAGAATCCTCATTAGCCAATGAAGGAGTCCACAGGAAGAAAACCAAGGACCTTGACTCACAAAACCTGCTGAAATTCCAGCCAATAGTCAGATCTTCTCCATAGATATGAAGTAATAAGCATATAGAAATATGAGCTTTTGTTTATTTTGGAATTATCATTTCTCTTTTAGAGAAGTTTTAAAAATTCAATACAATGTCATCAATTAACCCCACAAAGGAGGACCCTCATGGGTTTTATTTTTAATTAATTATTAATAATAAATAAGTTAAAATGCTAATTTGGATTATATCTGTTATACAGTAGATATAATCAGAATTGAAATGACCTAGTCTTGGGTGGATAGCTGCAAGCCACAAGAAACATCTAATAAAGCATTCAGATGGAAGACAACACACACAGAAATTCTAAAATGATTAACATTAGATAAAATGCCTCAATCAGTCAGTCCCGTTAAAAATATACATGTTCTATAGCTGCAAAACATGTATAGAATAGAGGTAAATGAGATAACTCCATAGTTATCTTACTGCAGTACTAAGGAGTATATAGAGTAATAATTAAAAGCTCAGTTGCTTACTGATTTAATAACTATAGAATAATATTTCTCTTAAAATGCTCTTACTGGGAAAATTCATCTATATTTGGCATCCTAATATTTCTGAATATGAGTCAATTACTTAAACATACTTATTGATCAGATACTATGTTCCAGACACTTTTTAAACATTGATAGTAGTAGCTACTCAGTTCCCTGGATGCTGCAATTAAGAGGCTGTTAAGAGCTCACCACTACATTAGACATTTTTATAACTTCCTCCAAGGCTCAGGGAATATTCCAGAAGAGGCTGCAGGGGGAGAATGCAAGAGACACAAGGTGGGAAGGAGTTCTCTGAGCCACTATCCTCCCAACTGGTATATTTATGACCCAACAGTGGTTGATAGTTGCCCCACAATACCTCTACTGTTCTGAGCCCATGACAATTTGTCATGAAGTGCTAACGATTACAGAAAAAAAAAATGAGTACTAGATAGTATGTAGAAAACAAAATTTCAGAGAAAAAATTATAACACGAGTCTATTCTTCTTTCTTCCTTTCATTCTTTTTTTCTTTTCTATTTTTTTATGGTCTTGCTCTAGACCAGGTTGACCTGGAAATCACTATGTAGTCTCAGAGTGGCCTCGAACTCATGGCTATCCTACCTCTGCCTCCTAAATGCTGGGATTAAAGTTGTGCACCACCATGCCCGGCTTGAGTCTACTTTCTTTCTATTGCTTCAGGATTTACAAAAACATAAAATTAAGTGGGTGTGATTTAGCTGTACTTTTAATTTAAGCTTTTATCAAGCATAGGATAAAGAGAGTAATCAGTAATTTGGAGCAAACTGCTCAGTTTTAAGGTAAATAATCATTGAGTAAATAATTACTTGTCTTATATGACTGTAAGAAAAATACATTTTTCAAGATCACTGTAACAAGTTGGATGTGGTAGCCAATGCTTGTCATCTAAGCACTCAGGAAGGTGAGGCCGGAGGAACAACACAGTTTCAAGGGTACCCTGCACTGCCCTAGACAGTGAGTTACAGGCCAACAGGGGCTACAGCTTGAGACACTATCTCAATTTTTTTTTTTTTTGCCAGGCATAGTGTTTCTTTCCTGTAATTGTAGCACTCATGAGACTGTGGTGGGAATATCATGAGTTAAAAGAAATCTAATTTACATAAAATAAAATTTCACATAGGCTACATTTCAGACCCTATTTCAAAAATTTAAAACACAATCTAAAAGGGGAATATAATCTCAGTTAGTTCCTTAGTGACAAATTTCATCTTGAAAACTCACTGGCTAATTTAAGTTCCCAAACATGTATTCTTCAAGCCAGAATGTAGAGACCAAAAATTATAAGAATTGAGGAGGGAAGGGATGAAGGAAGGAGGGAGGAAGAGAGGTTGACAACACCACTTTATCAGAGCATAAATTCTCCTATTTAGTTGTCCCTGTCACTTCCTATTCATTCTTGCTACTCATGCATATTTCAGTTTATGACCCTGTTATTTTTGTAGTTGAAATAATAAAGTAGAAAAAGGTTATTTAATGGTCCAGGGCATTCAAGCAGGATTACTATTACAAGTATGTGGGGATATTATTTTCGCTTGAGTGTATGCAAAGGGATACAGGAGTGGGGTTCCAGCTGCGTGTGCTCACTCCCAGCTGTTTAGGAGGGATCTGGAGATTCAAACCTTGGCAGTCTCAGGCCTACTCAGGCCCTTATGCTTGTGAAAGAAGTACACTTAATCGATAAGCTATCACTTCACCTATAATAGATATTTTTAATAACCTATTTTATACTAATAGTATGACTACTATTTCTAGTCCAAAGTATACTCCACTGAAATGTATGAAAAGCCATTGAATAACCTGAGCTAACCTCTTCAATTTTTTAGATTTTTAAATTCATTCACATGAATCATCTCTAAATTTATTATAGACCTCAAAATGCATTCACATCCTCATATGATCGGATCCTCTTCCTGTACAACATAAAATATATGAAATATTGAACATACAAGTAGGCACAGACACTGCCCAAAGAGAGACAGATAGACAGATAGATGGATTCACAGATGAAATTCATTTTTAATAAAGTTTTTAAAGATACATTATTATATTTTGGATTTTATTTGTACTTAAGATAACTCCTTAATTTCCATTTGGAAGAAATCAGTCTACAATATAATCCATTGCAAAACTCATTTATCTCATTACCTTGAATCATAAACAAATAATGGGAAAATAACTCATAATTTTAGAATAACAACAAGCAATGCATCATGCTTAGGATTTGTACAAATCATCTTCTATTACCTCAGGCACTTAGAATATTCAAAATACAGCAATGGGTAGCACTTGTATTTTTGCAGTGAAGTTTATCTGAACTGATATTGGACAGGCTGTCAGCAAAGGCAATCTCAGACATTAATGTTCTTAGTAGTATATTCTACCAGAAAAGATTTGGTGGGAGTAACATGCTTCAGCACTGTGTGACAGGTTGAGTTGGCTATGGAATGAATTTCTACAAAAAACGAATGTTATCAGGAAGAGATTACCTTTTTTTCCTTTTTTTCTTTTTATCTTTTTTTAATTATTTAGAAAACCAACAACAACAAACAACAGAACATGAGCTGGAAACAACCCATGACTATGAAAAGCCTGGACAGTAAAAAAAAAGTCTGCCATACGTATGTTTTAGTTAAGATACATAAGGTATCATTGTCTTGTATTTGTCTTATTACTGCACACATGTAAATCATTCATGAAAACACCTGATTCACATTTTTCATTTCTGTCAAATACATCAGTAAGTAATGCTCTATTTTACCTGTTTAATACCTATGTTTTGCTTTTGTGAGAAATGACCATGTACTTTGTTGTATTTCTTTTTACCAAGTGGCAGTCTATAATGATCAAGTATTATAAGATAATTTAGTACCTACTCCCCAAAAATATGGTGGTGATGTTTCAACTATGTGTTAAAAACGAATCCTGAAGCATTATAAAGGATTCTGGGAAAAAAAAAACTGCCAATGATACAGCCAGCTTCACCTTTTTGAGTATATATCTAGGAGAGTCAAAGCTAGTTTACTATCAAAATACCTGCAAACCCATGTTTATCACAGTCAGGATAGGGCATATTTATTCACAATTACCAAGATTCAGACTCAGTGCCCATCAAGAGTGAACGAATAAAAACACCAGCAAGTGTACACAATGGGATGATGTTCAGCCATAGTGAAGAATAAAATTATTGGATTTATAGAAAAATGGATAACAACCATGATGTTGTGTAAGAGAGGCCACACCCAGACAGAAACATTGCATGTCATATATTGGAGACTCAAGTTAGCTCAGATGCCGATTTATAATTCCTGAAAATATAAAAAGGAAAGAACAATAGTTTTCCTATTATTTTCTGATTCAATATAAGTGATCTTTATAAGCAATATATTTTAAATTATTTGATTTATTTCTAATAAAACTTAAGAAGCTACCATTTGTCACTGAAAAATTGTAAAAGGATGACAGGGAAGAGTACTGTGGAAGCATGTCTTCTAGTCATGACATGGAAATTGCACATATGAACTCATAGCAACTAAGGTCATGGCCAAAAAAACCTGCATAAGGTTGGATCCATCATCATTCCCTCATGGATGAGACAGCTGCCTTTAAAGCCCTGCTACTCCCTAAGGCACTACTGTTGGAAGAAAACTGTTGCTCAAAGGTTAGAGACATTTTCTTCAGTGGTGTAGCCATTAGTAATTTGGACAGGTTCCAATAAATAAGACCCACTGATGCTACTGAAAGGAACCATAGTAAATTCATTAAAACAAAAGTCATTAAAGTGGGAATGGCTAGGAAGCATCAGGAGTTCAACAGGAGCAGGAGGAGGGCAAGAGAAAGTAATGGGGTTGGATGTAATCAAAATATAATAAATGCATGTATTAAATTGTCAAAAATAAATTTAATAAAAGAAATCCTCTTTTAAATGAAAAATTAAAATTCAATAAGGCGTCTGTGAAAGCTCCTTGTTACTATTTATACTCCACTCTCATATGCAACTTAACAAAAAAGGGACAGAAATCAAAAAGGAACCACTAAGCATAAGGAAGAAGACAGAAAAGTTTGGGAGTCACTGTAGTCAAAGTACATTTCATATATGTATGGTACTGATAAAATACATTATGTAGCATAAATAATGCATATTAATAAAAATAAGCGTATAAAACATGGTATATCTGTGGAAATTAAATAAATACATATTTTAAAAGTTATCTTATTAAAATAAATACAAATAAAATTAGTACTGCAGTTAACTTATTTTAAAGGCATATTTGTTTGTTTATGTGGACAGCATACATCAAGTCTTAAACTAGGGATCTGACTGAATTCCCTCACATCTCTTAATGTGTATTTTTATATAGTTTATATTTTATATTAGATAAATCATATCATTGTCAAGATCTCCATTTTCCTGTCTGAAAACCAAAGAGACAAGTTGCACTCTTAAATGTGATAAGCCAAACTTATTACATGAAAAAAAAACTATATATTTTAGGTACTGTATTTATATACTTCCTGAATGATTTTATCATATTCTTTATAATCAAATTATTCTTAAATGTACTGTTCTGGCTCTAGGGGATACAGAGCTAATTAATTTAAGCCTATCTTAAAACTATTGCCCACCTATACCTGGGGTCACTCTTGGACGGTAGCCATGAGACCTTTTTGCTTCATCATCAGATGGTCAGAGGGCAAGTGAGCACATGTCAAAGACAGAAAGGGTTTGAACAAGAAAATGTGCTTGCACAAGCCCATAAATAAAGAGAAAAATTTCATATTATGACCAAGCGTCTCCTGTGATAACTAGCAAAATCTTGAGATCATTAATCAATTCATGAGGGTCATGTCCACATGACATAATCAACCCCTTGAAGTTCCACTTTATCCTACTGTTAGTTTAGCAATTAAATTTCCACTTGAGTTTTGGAAGGACATCCAAAGCACAGCAGGTGGAGAGTGAATTTCAGATGTCACTGATGAGGGACGCACTTCCTTACTGACATGGGAGTGGAGGGTCGGTTGGTGGTTATAACTGTGTGAATATCTTTCTACAGAAAGATCTCTTCTCTGAAGTTACTTTTTAAAATACGTAGCTTCTTTCTAATTATCTATTGAATTATAATACATAATTATTTTATTTTATATATAATTATCTATTGCATTATAATATATCAAATTTGTTTTGTTTTTAACTCCTAAAGATACAAATACATATGTTTAAATTTTAACTTCAAACATTTTATGAACATGGGCTTGACAAGTAAGTGACAGCCCTAGAAACTATGGGGAAGGGTTTCTACTGCTCATACCAGCACTCAAAAGGCAGAAGGACCGAGGGAGAAGGCAATGAGGACCACCTGAAAAGCCGCACAACACTCACCCAGCATTCCACAGCCATCTATCTCTCCTCCATAAACCGGCACCATGAACAGAAAGTTCTGGAAGCCTGGAAGCCAAGGTATCTTATTTGCCCCTTCCTCGGAGCAACCAGACCAGCTATTCCTAACCACTGCAAACCTAGACAGCTGAGACAAGCCCATAATACACAAAGGAGGGAATAATCTCCATAACCCAAGGTAGATGAGATAGCCAGACAACAGCAGGCATTACTCCCCCAGGGCTCAGGACCTTCCCTACCAAAGCCTTTTAACAAAGTCTCCAGTACCAGGCAAGAATTCGCTCCTGTGGAGCAGGCCTCTAGTCCAATTCGAGATCAATTGCAAAATTTTATTTTTTTAAACATGGATTCTTCACTCCTTTTTCTTCTCTCCCTCCATCTTTACCATATTCTTCACTCGTACTCACTTTAAAAAAATATTGGCCCCTTGTTCTTGCCACAAGGACTAAATACAGACAGGCCACGGAGGAGGATATACAACTGATCAGGGATGGGGAGGGGGGGAATTGGGGAAGTCGGGATAACAACGCATGGTTTGCCCACTAAATAATGTAACTCATTATGGACAATAAATATTAAATTAAAAATAAAATAAAATAAAATCTGAAAGAGAAAAAAAAATATTGGCAATTTTCTTACCTATGCATGATGCACTTTGATCATAATCTTCTGTTACTCTCATTTGTTCCCTCTTCCCATCTCCCTGTTACTGAACCCTTTCATCTTTCCAACTAGTCCCTCTTCTATTTTCTTCTCATGTTTTTGTCCTCTCCACCATCCATGTCGGCATGCTGATGAGCCCAGTGGTGTGCAGGTGATGACAGTCACCGGAAGGTCACAAGTGCAACAACCACTTTATGTCCAGAAGACAATGTTCCAAAGAACACATCTCATTCCCTCCAATACCTTTTCTGCAGTCTCCTCTGAGACTTCGAGGGTGGGACAGAGATGTTTCATTTAGTGCTAAGCACTTACTTGATGAGTTGAGTCTCCCGACAATCAGTCTTACAAGGGTTTTATTTGGGGGGCTACACAATAAGCCTGGGGTGGTTCACCTCTTGCCAGGAGATCTTATCATTTTAACCTTTTCCACCTGACATGTACAATGCTATTTTATAACTTAAGGGTAATGTTGGGTTGGAACAATAGCTCAGTAGGTAAAAGCTCATGCTAGACAAGAATGAGGACCTGAGTTTGATCATCAGCACTCATGTAAAAGGCCAAGCATGACTGCATATGCCAATAACCCAGTACTAAGGGAGTAGAGACAGGCAGATGTGTTGAGTTCACTGGCCCAAGTGACTGATAATTGGGGAAGTCAAAGTTCAGAGAGGGACTAAGGTATACAAGGCAGAGCATTGGAGGAGGATATCCTATGTCTTCCTCTGGACTCCACATATGTGCACACAGCACATGTTAATATGCACACACATGAATACACAACACAAATACACATAGAGAAACAAAAGAGCAATCTTCTTTGAAAACTCTGATACATAAACAAACAAACAAACATACACACATATCTTCATAGGGAAGAGTGTCAAACTTAGTACAGTGTCTTCCACTATTTGGAATTACTACTTCAAGACTCACTTTCATTGGCTACTTTGGTAAAGTAACATTATGAAATTATGCATTATTACCATTGCTAATGCAGCATCAATGAAATCAGATTCCTCAATCCTCTTTCACTTCAGGATACTGGAAACAAAACACATGCATCCTATTATCCATATGGAGCCTCAAAGATGAGAATTACTGCAACTTGAAAGCTATGGTAAAGGATGCTCAGTTTCACAGGGTTCTAAGGCATAGGAGCAAGTCCTTTCTCTTCATTGTTTTGTGAGAGTTTAATTTCTTGATTAGGGAAGAGAAGAAAATCAAACATGATTATGGAAGAAAAACTTCAGACACTTTTTTCTAATCACACATTACTTTGTCTTTTCCATTGTCTCAAATGTCTGCCATTTGCAATCCATGTGTGGGATTGGACCAACTAAGCTTCAGACACCATTTGTATTTCCTTCTTTTTTTGGAGAAGATTCTATATTAAAAGAAAATACATGAAATATTGATTGAGATTTAATAGTCTACATATGTTTGTGTAACAATTAGTAAAATTGCATAGACATACATAACCCATGAGAATATCTACAAAAGAGCAAGAAGAAAATTTAATTATCAGAAAATAAGAGTCAATTTGTAAATGATTTTGCCACATTGAAATGATCCCAACCACTTAGCATTCCATATTGCTCAAAAATGCTTTCCTTCCTCTTCTACCTTTGTACTATAGTTTGCCAAGAACTCTGAAATAATAAAAAAAAATATGAAGGATCCATCATGTGGTTGTAATAAACATTAGACATCGGCTAGGAGCATCAATTTTACATGTCTGAGATAATGAACAATTTAAGAAAAACATATTTAAATGAGATTTTTCCTAATCTAAAACTAAAATCAAACATAATTACTATCCTTGTTTTAAACAAACATGTAAAATTAAATAAGAATATCTATTTCACACTGTGTTTGTGAACTTTCACATTGTAGTAACATTGAAAGTCATGTGTTTGTATTTCCTCTTTGGGACTTTTTGTTTTGTTTTATTTTGTTTTGTTTTTGAAGTAGGGTCTCACTCTAGCCCAGGCTGACCTGGAATTCACTATGTAGTCTCAGAGTGGCCTTGGACTCTTGGCAATCCTCCTACCTAGGCCTCCCAAGTGCTGGGACTAAAGGCGTGCACCACACCCGGATGGGACTCATCATTTATCCTCCCTAGGGCACCAGGATAAAGAAGTTTTACCAGCTGGCTTCTTTCATGCATAGCATATTGTGAAAAAGTAAAATAAAATTTCTTGAATTATAGAACAGAGGAATATATACTTGGGAATGACTCTTTTCAACCTTCATTCTATGTCCCTATAAGAATCCATTTCTCCAACAATAACATTTCATGTCATTTACTATCTCTAGGTTCAAACCAATTTCTTAAAAATTGTTTAGTCTTTAAACTTTTGAAAAATATATACTCCTAAATGCAGTTTCATAGAATATCTCCTTTATATTTAATGACAATAAAACCTATCTATTATTTATGAAGACTAAAGTCTATTCAAGTTTCCTATTTGCTGACCATGACTAGATAGAATGAAAACAGTTATACAGAAAGGAAGCACATGGGGGGAGGAGAGGGGTGATTCAGGCATCGAAAATACCTCAGAGGTGTGCATATGAAAAAGCTTGAAAATGCTCTAGGAGACTAGGCAAAGACAACATCTCTCGTTGAGTATTTTTTTCATTCCAGTTTTTTCTTTCCTTTCTTTCTCTCCCTGCATCCTTCTTTTCTTTTCTTCCTTCCTTCTTTTATATAGGGTCTCACTTTGTATCCCAGGCTGACATGAAACCAGCTGCATTAGCCCAGGCTGGTCTCAAGCTCTTGGAATTCCTCCCTCCTCAGGCTCCTGAGTGCTAGGATTACACTTGTGAGCCAGCATTGTTGGATAGTTTAACATACTTATTTAAAAATCTAAAATAGCTCACTGGGGTGGTTAAGAAATAAGACGACCAGGGCTGAATGCCAGTTCTGTCACTTAGTTCTGTCAGCTTGCATGTGATCTTTCAGTCGTTTGAAACCTTAAATAACGTACGAGCTATTCTATGATCGCTGTTCATTGAATTCAATGGTCTGATATCTTCCATTGCATTTTATTGACATAAAGTATGGCTTTATTGAGATTGAATTTTGCTCCTTGAAGAAGCAGCAGTTTTATCATTTCCAAAAGATTATAAGCTTTATGAACATTTTGAGAATTTGTTATGAAACTCAACATTAAGGGGACCTATATACTCAGAGTGCTCAGTTTACTCACAGCCAAGTTGCTGAGATGTTGAGTCCTGAGGGAACTTCTTTTTATATATTTTAAAGTTATTTATTTGTGTGTGCACATGTAAGATGTGTGTCTATGAGCATGTGCTTGCCAAAGTGTGGAGGTAAGAAAACACCCTTGTGGAATTTCTCCTGAACTTCCACCCCTTTAATCTAAGGTCTCTCCTTAGACTATTGTTTTCAGGCTTCTAGATTCTCCAGACTTTACCCCCTCCATATTACTGTATGTATGTTGGGATTACAGACATGTGCACCACTTTTCATGAGGCTTTACATGGGTGCTGAGGAAGATTGTACTCAGGTCAAATGCTTGCATGCAAATACCACTAACCACTGTGCAATATCCTCAGTCACCTACCCACCCTTCTATTTTGGTCTGAGGGAATTCAGAGAAAAGCAACATTGAAATCAATATGCTCAGGAAACTCAGCATGTAAAAAAGAAATTAAAATATAGTAATTTGTTTCTAAGAATTGCAGCCCTAAACAGTGCTGGTGGGAAGTGCAGAAATACTTTTCAGTATTTTTCCGTTTTCTTATATTCCTTTATTTACACTTATACTCATGGAGGCAAAGCACTAAGCTTCAGATAGCACCTAGATCTTCATTAAAGAATTGTTCCTGGGACCCAAGCTTTGTTCTCACACTTGATATGGACATACTCCATCCACAATCCTTTCATGTGAGGAAGTGATACTGCTGCACCTAGGAAGCTTCTGGCATTTTACCAATTATCATATTCAACCTTCACAACAATCATATTGGTATTTGTGATAATTAAAATTTTATACATGAAAAGCAGAGGCTGAGAAGACATATAATTCACCAGATGTCATCTGCCTCTAAGAGTTATCTTCTATTACCATTATTCCCTCCTGCTACCTCCATATCCTTCTACCGGGTGGCTTCCAGAACAAAGGACCTTTGTTGAGACTAACATCATACAGATACAGGAAGGATAGCAAAATAATTAGGCATAATCTAAGTGTTTTGCTTCATTTTTGCTGTGTACCTCTAGGTAACATCCACCACTTGTACACATGTGAGTGTGCCCGAACACACACATGCACACACACACACACACACACACACACACACACACACCACATATTGTGTTTAAATATTAGAACAAAGAGTAGTTTTTCAACAAATTTAAATTCTTTTGCTTTCTGACAGACTGACAAAAACCAGCAGGACTGAGGGAAAGTTATCAAATAATTCTGCTTCCCGAAGACAAAAATCTTCATTTGACTGACACATAGCAATTGAATCAAGGAAAAAAAAAATCCTTGATCACCTTTAGCTATTGCTAACCAGTTGGTAGGCCCACATCTGCTCAGCACAGTTGGAAAAAATGCTCAATGCTCAAGGAACATGGCCAACTGGAAGAAATAAGCTCCAGGGAAAACAGCATTAAGAAAGGGCCAAGTCTTAGATCTTTAGGATAACTATAGAAAATACAATCAGTCTGTTTGTTACTCTTAAAAAATGTAACATAATCGTAGTCAGATCAAGTAAAACATCAAATAATTTTGTATTTTAAAAACTTTTTATTGACAGTTTTAATACATGAATATAGTGTAAGTTGATCACAATACACTTCTGTAATTCTCTCTCTCTCTCTCTCTCTCTCTCTCTTCCTCTCTCAAGGCTGGAGCCTGCACTTTCATATATTCATCCATCCATTTGCTCATTCACTCAACCAGTGAGTATTTACTAAGCTGCAGTTACATGGCATTATTAAATTAAGCATTGAGCAAATGGAAGATTATCAAAGAGGTCCAAAAGCATCCCTGCCCTTACTGTTTTATATTATAGAAAAAAGACTGTAAACACTTGATAATGCGATGCACATGGAAGCTCTACTGTATTGTGAGCTATAAAATATACTGAAGTCTGATCATAGGGAACCATACTGTGATGTAAGGGAATACAAATCTCCTCAAAGTAATCTAACCTAAATTCTGAAGGGTGTATTATGATTATCTGAACAGACTGGCACAGACCTCATGAATGATGAAGCTCTGAAGAGCAAAGATAATAGCAATGATGCAACGGAGGGAAGCTTTTGTGGCAAGATGCTGAGGGTCATAGGCTAAACCAGCAGATAGTACTGACACAGAAAAGGATCAAGCTTAGGGTCAGAAAACTTGTTGCAAGATGCTGATCTTTGCCTCGTAGAAGGTGACATGATAGTGCTCCTTCCTTACTCTAAGCCTAAATTTATTCCTAGGTTGTCTTCCTTTCTTTATTTCTACGATGCTTTAGTTATCATATTCACTCATTGTGGTATGATTTTATTATTGATTTCTTTGGGCAAAACAAAGTAAAGGCCTAGGCTAGTGCCAATCATTTAGAGCTGCAGGCAGACTCATTTCCCAATCATTTGAGGACACTGTTGGCTCTGTAGACAGCTTCCCACTTTTATCATGCATTTCTTAGCACTTATATGTGTAAATCTGTTGATCCCCTAATTTACACGGCAGAAATATACATGGATGCATAGGTATATTATGTGTAGTATATTTACAGAGAAGTTACAATAGGCAATATCTGTAAATATAGGATAGCAAGGGCCTTAAACAAAAGTTCATATTGTAATCTCAAGTTATCACTGTTAAAATATGTATCTTTAAACACTACATCATTCCAGGTTTTATCAATAAAAGGAATCTGGATTTCAAACAGGATCTCGATTTTTGATAATGCAGGAGTCAAACAGAATATAATTATAAAATTAATTTTAAAAATAGCCTCGGAATCTGGGTAGAGTTAGAACCACAAGAGAAGAACATATTAAAGTGAAAAAAATGTTAGGCTAGATAATTCAAGTCCTACAGATGGGAATACTGGCTCTTCTCATGATCAGCTATAACCTTCACAAATCTCTTGCTCTTGCAACAGCCAATAACTACTATTCTGTCAAAACCAGCAAGTGAATTAAAACAGGAGAATAAATAATCTTCACCTAATAACATTCTGCCAACTAGCCAAGAAAAACGATAAATCCTTTCTTTTTTCTTTCTTTCAGTCCTTCATTCTGTTCTTGCTCCCTCTCTTTTCTTCCTCCACCGGTCTCTACTGGGAAGCAGTCTCTGGGTATATATAAGTTGATCATTTGTGTGCAAGAAGATCAATCCGTAGCATTTCACATTTGAGAGATGACGACAATAGATTTCTATTTTGAAAAAAAAAATTAAATGAACAAATTAAACAGAAGGCAAGAATGTGTGGAATATAGGAAGTCATCCAAAGGAGTGAAACATAAAATGAGAGCTACTTATGTGTAAACCAATAAAACGTTATGCCTACTCAGGATAGGTAGACTAAAAGGTACATGACAGAAATTGGAGTAAAACCTGATTGAAGGAAAAATAAAATGCAAAATGAGGAAAAGAAATGATGCATAATAAATGCAGGGTGTCTATAATAGAAAAAATATACACAGAATAAGAATATGAATTTGAAAAATAGCAAGAACTAGGATGTCAGGAAAAGTCAAGTTTTTATTCCCAAAGGGAGCTAAATAACAAAAAAGAAAGCACTAACATAAATTCCCAGCAAATTTTGCTTGAAGAGGCAAGGAAATAATGTTGTCTAAGAAATGTTCCCTTGAAGGGAAGCTTTAATCAGAAGATGGTCAAGTGCAGAACTCTGTATGTCATGTCTTCCTACTCAACCTTCCTGTGAAGAGCTAACAATTTAGCTTGAGACCACACTGACCTTACATAGCCAAAGCGATAGCTTTCCACATCAGTGGGCAGTATCCAGAGCAGTTCCATCATTGCTGCGTTAGTCTATGAGAGCAGCGGCCGGGTGCCAGAAGCAGGCTGAGTTTTAGGATGCAAAAATTTTGGTTTCCAATTCATTCTCTGAGTAAAATGATATTGTTACAGTAATGTCTGATTTGTGAGTTGAATACTGACTATGTAAAACAGGGTCTTACTCATTAGTCACTCTAAAAAACATTTGCTTAATTTGTGCTGAAAAGAATACATTGTTTTTCCCTTACTACATAATGTCATTTTGTATTCTGCTCTACTGAAGTAGCTGAAGACAGCGGAGGGTAGTTGTCTGACAGATAGCTCAAAGCAACCCTCAAAAGTTTTAAAGTTGCTCTTCAGCCCTCCATTCAGACTGCCTATCTGTTTCTTGTTCTCATTATTCCTGTTACCTACAAAAATGTATCACTTGAGAAGCACTTCATATAATATTTAAATGATATTTAGCATCCGGAGTGCTTTTTACCTTTAGAGGTTCTTGAGAATAAAGTTAATTTAATAAGATGATTGCAATGAACGGCACACAACATGAATAATCCAAGGATAGAGTATAATTGGACAAGTATATATCTTCCTATATAAATATCCGGGCTTAAGTGGGCACTGTACTCAAATACAAAATTTACACAAGGTGAGCTCAATGTGTGATATCATCCTTTGATGTTGAAGGATCTACTCGAATGGAGAGAAAATGTCCACCTGTGTTTGCAACATTCTAAATGGTCATGATAAAGAAAGGAGAAAATGCCTTGTGTTCTGTTCGCTTAAAAATACTTTTAAATAGACTCTCATTGAATGACACTTAACAAGTTTTCAAAGATGTGCCAACAGTTTTGGCTGTCTGCACTAAAGCTAAGGGTATATATTTTAAAAGATATTAAATCCACAATATAATAGGAAGGAAGGAGAAGAAAGAGGGATAGAGTTTGAGAGGTGGCTCAGCCATGAATGGCTCTTGTTTGCAAAGTCAGTCATTCTGGATTAAATTCCCCAGTACCCATGTAAGGCCAGATGCACAAACTGGCACCTGTATCTGATGTTCATTTTCAGAAGCAAGAGGCCCCAACATGCCCATTCTCTCTATTTTCTCTCCATTGCCCTCCTCACTATTATTCTCAAAAACTAATAAGTGAATAATAATTGAATAAATAAACAAGAAGGAGGGCTATAGAGCTCTTTCGAAGCATAGCTTTCCAGGTCAGTAACCTAAGCAGGAAAGAATTTCAGCATATATGCCTCGCTCTAGGAAGTGACCATCTTCAACTTCAGATAGTTAAATTAATTACTATGTACTGAAAACTTTCCTACTAACTTAAACCACATATGTTGTGATTATTTTTAATGTAAAAGATTCCCATAGTTTTATGTGCTGGAATGCTTAATGTCCAGTCAGTGGCTTTTATGAGGAGGTTCTGGTAGCTTCAGCAGGTGGAATCTTCCTGGAGTAAGTGTGTCACTGAAAGAGGGCTTCAATGATTTAAAGCCCTGCCCACTTCCTGTTCTTTGTGTCTACTTCCTTCCTGCCAATACAATAATGTAATGCTGGCTTTCTATTCCTGCTATGTTTTCCTCATCATGATGGTTTTTTACCTTTGACACTATAAGCTAAAAATAAACCCTTCTTAAATGGATTCTGGTTGGGTAATTTTGTCCTAACAACACGAAAGTATTTGATACATATGCTTGCTCATTTTTTAAATACTTGTATCTAGCATAAATTATTCTATTTATTTCCTGTATGTTTTGTTTTTTTTATTGAAAAAATTGCCATACAACATAAGCCAAAATATAGGATCCCCAATATAAGTAAACATTTTTATGAAGCTTATAACATATATAGAACTGAGACAATGATGACCTTTTTCTTCTCACATATTCTATCAGTTAGCTACTGGTTTGTCACAAACCACATCACAATATAGTGGTTCAATGAAACCTGTTTGTTTCCCCTGTGTCTAAATAGACTTGAGAGCTTGCTGAGAAGATCTTAGATCTGGTCCAGCTCAATGTATCTCAACCAGTGCACTTACTCATATAGCTGGTAAATGGGAACAGACTCACATAACTTCACATTTCACATCCTATTTTTTCTCATTAAAAAATAGAGGAGCTTAAAATATATTTTTAGCCTTTTATGAACTGTTTTAAAATGTTACTAAAATCTATAATAAATATTTTTAAAAATATTTCAACAATGTCATTTACATTAAAAGAGGGTTTAAATTTTTGTGTCTTTTTTTCTCTGGTTGTACAATTTATTTTAAAAATTTCAATTTCAAACAAATACATGTACACACCACACACACACACACACACACACACACACACACGCGCGCGCGCGCGTGCACACACAGAGTGAGAACATGTGATTGCGATTCACTCAGTGTTCCATAAAGGCTTCTGTGTGGTGCAAGGAGGCAGTGAGTATAGTGAGGGCCACATTTTAACTGTGAACAATTATTTTCAAATGCCCTGAAGTTTAATAACTTCACTATCCTTGACAAACATGACAGTTTATACCTAATGTACAAACTAAAATGGAAAAAAGACCCCAAATCTGAGGAATTCAAAAAATTGCTGTTCGTCTAAATAACTGGCACCAGTAGATAACTATAAATAAACTGAAGAGCTGCGTGGTCCTGAGAAGAATCTGTGATTAATATGGCTATCACTTCATTTCTAGAATATCTTGGCATAAACAATAATGGTAAGATACAATGAATATGAATATTTTCTGAAAGGATTAGTCACTCTCTGGGCAATGACAGTTTTCTCATTTATCACTTAGAACTACTAAGAATGCCTATAGGATACAGCTGCTTTGAGAATTAAATGAGATAAGGCACAGGGCAGAGTGCTTGGCACATAAGGAAAACAACATAAATTGTCTATTGTTGTGTAAGACTGTGATTATAAAGTTACACTCCACAATTTCTGAGGATTTTCACACAGACTCCCTCATTCAGTTTTCATATATACAGACTGGAATTACAGACAGAGAAATAACTGGACCATCCAGACAGATCCAATAAGGTTAAGCTCCTTGACAAACACAAAGCTTGAATTGAAACAAGAAAGGTTTCTAAGTCCTGGTGGGGAACTCTTGCTGCTGTATCACAACTTCACAAAGAACTGTTCTTTCCTAATAAAGCTTCTTGGATGGAGCATTACACACAGGCCAGCACAATGCTAAAATTACATGCTTAAAAATAAATATAGGCTGTTTTAGGCAACCTAAAGAAGTAGTACAGAGACTCCCCTAAGAACTCAACAATAAAGCAGCCTTAGTACTCACCCACCAAGACTCAGGGAACTGAGTGAAAGAGGGGGCAGAAAGACTGTAAGAGCCATGGTAGGGGAGAATTCCCAGAGGCATTGATCCCCTCAGTAACTACATACAAAGGGGGGTGGAACTGGGTTGACCCCCTAGGCTGTCCATAACCCCCTACCCCATGAGCTGATCCAGACTGCCCACGGAGGAGGATATCCAGCAGATTAGGGACAGGGAAGAGGAAAATTGGGGAGATGTGGATATCAACTCATTATTTACTCATTCAATGTACCTAATTATGGATAATAAAGGGGAAAACAAGTATGGATGACACTTGAAAAATAAATAAATAAATATAGGCATGTCTCATGCTGATAGAATGTTCGGGAACGGAAGAAGCAAGAAAATTCTGATGAAACTTAACACTTCTTTTAGTCTTGTCTGCACTAATTTAATTTTAAAAAACAGGTTTAAAGTATAACTTTGTATGTTACCACTGAGTGCGCCAACTGGAAAACAGCGTTTTCTGTAGAAATTAAAAGCCTGAAAAATGTAAATCTGTCAACACGTATGTATATATATATATATATATATATATATATATATATATATATATATGCTGACAATATAGATATATGTTGACAGATTTATATTTTTGAATTTACATTTTGAATATATGAAGCAGTTGATTATATATATATCAGCTGATATATATCAACTGCTTCATAAATGTAATATTCTCACTATGTAATATAATCTAAAAATGGAAACACATTTCAATTTTTGGAGAAGAGAATGACACTCCATCAAGTTTCACTATGAGTTTCATACTGTGTATGTATGTATGTATATATATATATATTGGTTTTTTGAGGTATGGTTTCACTGTAGCCCAGGCTGTAGACTCAGGCTGGCCTCAGACTCACAGTGATCCTCCTACTGCTGTCTCCCTAGTGCTATGATTGCAGGCTGCATTATCATGCCCAGACTTTACTAATATTTTGAAATCAAATTTTTAAGAATATTTTTCTTTGTTAAAGAGCAGTCGGAATTGAGTCATAATCTAGTGATTGTTACTACAAGCAACAGATTAAAAAGTCATCAGACAGATGGCTTATCTAACTAGAATAAAGTGCACAGAATATATGATTATAATAATTAAACATATTTTATTTGTTGGTAATTACTATAAATTACTGAAAGTCTTATTTAAAAATTTGAATAAAAACGACTTGTTTTATTTCTACTTGATAACTTGGCAATGAAATGAGTCTCCAAGACATATTCCTTTGTTTCAAAAAAAAGAGAAAAGCTAAAATATTTAAAAAATTGTTTAAGAATAGTAAATGTCACATTAAGAGGGAAGGAAAGAAATGGGCCCGGCTGTGGCTGCAGCAGGCAGGCCATGAAAACAGGCATAGAAAAGACCAAGCGGAAATTGTGGGATTCTTAGCAAACTGACAAGCTTTCCTGATTTGTCCCTTTGACTTTCAACTAATTTACATGACCAATCAGGACCCAACTGTATATATGTAAACCCTGCACTGGTTTGCTTAGGGGTCAGAGTTATTAGACGGCAATGAGAGAAAGCTTGCTGAAGAAGCAAGTACTTCTGGACCACTGAGCCATGAGTGCTCCTGTGAGAGCCTGCTGTGTTTGGGTTATTGGACCTGTGCCTCCACCTGTACCTGTACCTTCCACTGGACTCACTTCTGCCTCAGAGAGAGCTAAGCTCCTGCTTTCACTGCACTGGGATTCCCTGCTTCCTCCACCTCAAGATCATCCCATTCTGGCAGTCCTGGGTCCTGTTTCAATAGGATCCATCTTTACTTACAGTGGTAACATTTAACCTAAACCCCTCTCTCTTTATTCATTCTCTGAGTCCTGCCAGAGCTCAGATAAGCAGCACTCTAAATGGCCTGTATCTAGAAGCCTGACATGGACTGAAACTATAGCACCATCACATTCTCTTGGTCAGCAACCCACCACCACTAAGAATCACAGCTGTAACTTGCACCTGTACAAGGCTCTTTGGTTGACAACCCACTGTCATCAAGAGTCTTCTTGCTCCTGGAAGAGAGACTAGGACCAGGAAGAATTAACCTTTTCAGTAGTACTTATTGAGATCTTCCCAGTGGCTTCCTGATAATGACCTTGTTGTTTCTTATAATTAAAATCAGTAGGACCTACTAATGGATAAATTGACAGGTGAAAAGCCAACCTGAAAATTCTGCAGGTCTGTGCTGATCTCAAATAGTTCAAACAGCAAAACCAAACAAGATCAGTGGAGGGCAAATAACTAGTGAACTGCAGCCTAAAAGGTCATGTGTTCATTTTATTGTTTAGGCATGGGTCTGTGAATGTGTGTGTGTGTGTGTGTGTGTGTGTGTGTGTGTGTGTGCACATATATGTGCAGGACAGAGGTTGACAGCAAGTATCCTGCTCAGCACTCAACCCCTTATTATGGGGCAGGGCAGTCTTTCACAGAACGTAGCAGTCACAAATTCAGGTACTCTTGCTGGCCAGTAAACCTTAGGGTTACACCTGTATCTTCCTCCCTAGTACTGTGATTATAGGTATATACCTCCATATATACCATTTTACAAGTGTTCTGGGGATCAGAAATAAGCACTTTAACCAATTAGCTATCTCCACAAACCCAAGGTTTTTATTTATTTTTCACATTCCTCACATTTTAATTCTTGTCATAAATTCCCTTTTATACAAGAAATAAAGGCAACAGTTGTTTTATTATCCCCCCAATGGTTCTATTAATTACAGTTTTAAATGTACACACAATGATTGGCTGGTTTTTTTTTCCTTTATTTTTTCTTCTAATACAGTACCACGGGACCAACAGTGATTGACTTGCAGTTTTGTGTAAGAAAAATGCAAAACTGTAGTACAGAAAAACACCATGAATTCACTGTAATCAGCAGCTTGCTGCCGTGGTCCAACAGTACAAGCAAACATTTTGGATCACCTAGGCAGTAATCCATTTAAACCACACATTGGGGCTACAGCAGACCCAACCACACCTCCTTGAAGATTCGAAAAGGATCTTTAAAAAAAAGAAACACAATTAAGGTTTTTTTTCTTTTTCTGCTGCCCAAAGATAAAGAACAGAGTCACTCATGAAGACAGGAGTTTCCCAAAATATCTAGATCGACAGGGATCATTCCTTATTCTGTCCCTTTCCACCAATTGTAAGTCTTTGATTATGATGGTTTCTAGAAATGCTAGAAGTAAGTTGGCCCAATACTCACTTCCTAAACACTGAGAGAGATTCCTTTCACCACAGTTCATTCCTCACACTCCACTTTGGCAGAAGAGAACCATGGGCTTATGGTGAGTGAGTGAGTGTGTGTGTGTGTGTGTGTGTGTGTGTGTGTGTGTGCGTGCACACGTGCGCACGTGTTGATGTGGGGGGCATCCCTTCCATGTTGGGGAGAGTTCTACCACCTATTCCTGGGCACAGTATCTTATACAGCTTCACATCACACCAGAAAGCACAGGTGTTTGCTGCCTGCACCTTCTTGAAGTTGAGGAAAAGTGATGGCACTGTCTTAAAGGAGATCTGACTTTCTGGTAGAGTTGCTAAGGAGCCTGACTGACATCCGTGCTTAGGCTGTATTTGTGTCAAGCCACTGTGATCTTTCGATGCCACCCTGGGCATGGACAGTACAAACTGATTATCGCAACAAACCCTTAAGGACATAAAATTTCTTCGTGCTGCACAGCTTAACTATAAATAGCCTCATTTGTCACAAGTCTCCTCAGATAGTCTGCTTAATTTTAGGGTTACCCCAAAAGTTAGTTCCTCAAATCTTTACAAGCAGACGTTTGCCTCATGGCTCTCTGCTTTTAAGAGAAAAGAAAAAACAACTCTTATGTACAATATGACACTACAACATAGTAGTTTAAGTCAAGTTTAACATAATAACTTCCCTTATTTAGAAAAAATGACCAACAAACCAATTTAACTAGGAGAGAAAAAAGTTTGCCCAAAACAGGGATCCATTCTTGACAATTTATTTACATTTATTATTAATTATTATTAATTTATTGACATTCATGTATTTTTTTAACTTATGTTTGTTTAAAATTTCCTAAAATTGTGAAAAATAATAATTTGAAAATTATTAGCAGACTTTAAACATTTCAAATATGTACTAGCTAACTGACAGCACATTGTCTTTTTTAATTTTAATGTTTTACCCAAATGTTCTTTTTTCAATTTTTGGTATTTTTATATATTTTCCTTTATTATCCATAATTAAATACATTGGTATCCCCAGTTTAATTTTAATGATTTTTAATTGAAGATAAATTTTATTTTCAGTGCTAGTAATAGAGGCTTAACGGTCTTAAATTGACAGAATAAGTGAAGAGCAGGGTAACATCATGCAGAAATTCATAATGTCTCTAAAACTAAGAGAGGCTAGCAAGTACTTATGAATTTAGACGAATATGACAAGCAAAATAGCTCTCAAATGTAAACATAAAATGCATAAATTATATTATTTTATGGGGAGCGAGAAATACCACATGGGCTACAACTGCAGACATTCAAATTCCATTAGTTCATTCTTAGATCAGTAAGAAACATGTTGTAGTTTATGCAAGACATAATAATCAAGGCAAAATGAACTACTAAAATTAACATATTTCTTTAACTGTATTCAGTAACTTAGATGCATCTGATTGCCTATTTTGCTGTGACTTTGGTATGTATAAGAAAAACTGCAAAACAAGTTGTGTAACCTAAGGTTTTCAAACACTATTCATAAGGCTCACTATGTCATTACATTTCATTTAAAAGTAAGAAAAAGGAAATTGAGCTATATTTTTGAATTTCCTTATCCAGTTTTTGTCATAATGTCTGCACAGATGTGGGGGTTGCATGTCATTGTTTCTGCTTTGTTTTGGTATTCAAGGACTGAACCAAGAGTCTTCAACATGAGAGGTAATTAACACAGAGCTGTATCTTCGGCCCTCTTTTTATTTTTCAATTGTCTCGGTCCAAGCAGAGTCTAAGTTGCTCAGGCTTGCCCTGAACTTGTAATCCTCCTGCCTTGGCCTCTCTTTTACCAGGAGTTGCCAGCACTACAAGCCCTGCTAACATGCAGAGATGATTTGGTCATGGCAGGGGATTTTTGTGGTAGTTTTGTACTGGGTAGCAAAGACTACTACTACTACTACTGTTCACTTGAAACTGAAGTGTGCTGACCTGAGTCCTAATTACTATTATCATTTTCCATTTTTCTCTCCATCTGGTAGGTCATCTTCAGAATCTAAAATGGATCTGCTAAGAATAAAAAAATCATTTACCGAATGCTTCACTTTCTAGTTTCTCTATGCAGTTAGTACCATAGTCAAGAAAGAAAAGTCCAGATACCACTAAGATAATATTAATGTAATGCATGTTCCACTGATGACTACTTTAATATTAGCTCCTCATCTGCTAAGTAGTGAGACCCAGAATATGAAGATGCATAGCATTAAAGAGCAGTAAATAACAATTGGTTATAATAATGCTCTGAAAACACTTTACTATGAACACTACCACCTGTACAGGCTATTCCAAGCTTTCTTACTCTGAGTTCCTCTTCAAATTTGAGATTTTGTTCCTATCTCCAAACTATCTGATCTTTCTACTAAAGAAGAGGTAACATTAATACAAAACACTATACTGTATTCTGACTGTGAGATAGAGGATTGGTCACCCAATATAATTAACATATACTATTTATAATGATGTAACCTAGCTCTACAACCTCTTCTCAATCACAGGATCAATGTTATCAATTGTATTAGTAGCATTTATATCTGTCTTGCCAAATGTATTCATAAAAAAGTTTCTGCCATAGGAGCTGGAGAGTATGCTCAATGGTTAAGGCACTTGCCTGCAAATAACAACCTGGGTTTGATTCCCCAGGACCCAATTAAAGCCAGATGAATGAAGTGGAGCATGCATCTGGAGTGCATTTCCAGAGGCTACAGGCCCTGGTGTACCCATATTCTCTCTCTCTCTCTCTCTCTCTCTCTCTCTCTCTCTCTCTCTCTCTCTCTCTGTCTCTCTCTCTCTCTTTCTCTCCTTGCAAATAAATATATAAAATATTGTTTTAATTCTGCCATAGAATTTCAGTTTAATGAAAAATATTTTCATCATTCATTTGTACCTTAGTTTGGAACTAATTCTGATTCTTTTTATATATTTTTTATTTAAAATATTTTATTGCACCAGGGCCTCTAGCTGCTGCGAATGAAATTGAGATGCACACACCACTGTGTGCCTCTGGCTTTATGTGGGTACTGGGGAACCCAACTCAGGTAATTAGGCTTTGTAGGCAAGTCCATTAAACACTGAGAAATCCCTCCAGCCCTAATCTTATGTTTCTAATGAACCTAACAACCTGCTAATAAATATGAAAGACATTTGAAGATATCATGGAAGATGATTTTTATTTTCAAAATATTTACTAAAAGAAGAACAAAAGAAATCTTTTTTTCAGTACTAGGGATTAAAACTAGGATCTTAAATGTGAAAAATAAATATCTTACCACTGAGCTATGACCCCAGCTCGTGTGTGTGTGTGTGTGTGTGTGTGTGTGTGTGTGTTTTACTATTTTTTTGACAGGCTCTCAATAAGTTAACCAGGCTGATCATGACCTCACTCTGCTGTCTCAGTAATTCTTGAATTTTAGATCTTTCTGCCTTGGCCTTCCAAGAAGCTGGAATTGCAGGCTGGCACTACCAGTCACAGTTAAAAAAATTATTTTTGGAAAAGCTAAACCTGTGCTTATATTCTTCAGAGTACACATGTGTTAATAATCTCCATTATTAAAATAGAGATCCCTTTCTATAGATGTCACATTGGTCCAAAATGTAATAGTAACAATATAGCAAAATAATCAAACTTTTATACATACAGGGAAAAACAATATTATTCTAATAAAATATTATTAACATATTTTCTAAAATTCCTGAGGGGGAAAACCAGCAAGCTGGTAATAAAACATTTCATGAATTTCTTCTCTGTTCTGAACATACCAAATACTACATAGAGTTAATGTGTCTCAATTCAACCAAACAGGCAAACATTTACATTCAATATTACTTTTGTTTCCTTCACATCAAAATCCTCTGAAACAAACCCAGTCAATGCTGCTCTCTGGTTCTACAGCTACAGCCTTTCCACTTCATAAAGTATTTTGCAATGGGGAGAGTGGGAGACAAGGGGCTGAATTAGCAAGACTGAAAGGGTCTTAGGTCACTTAGAGAACAGTGTGCCTCTGGAATGTTCTGCCACTGGTAGTCACTTTCTACCATCAATCATCAGGAAGCCTCATCTTCTTTTCTAGTGGTCTCTCACTAGAAGGAATGCAGAACAAAGAGAGGAACCTGACTTAAATGTAGGCTCTAATTCTACCACTCATACTTGGGAAGACATCCTGTCTGGTGGGCTAAATGGTCACTAGATATCTAAGGCTAGTCAGGAGCAAGCTCCAGGCTGAAAGTTCACCACAGTGATCCTGTGAGGAGCAAGCATGACATCAGGGAGGAAATCCCTCTGAGACAGCATGGTCAATATAAGGGGCTTGATCACATTCTCGGTGGTTTCATAAGAGTGGGACCTCAGTGATCTCACAGCACTCCCTCAAGGAACCAACACTTAAAGCATCAGCTATGTCATAAGTGAATGTAATCTTTGCCAGCTTTTCTTTTTCATCCACTTTCCCATCTTTTGACTTGGTAGAGGCCAGGGATATCATAGTGAGTGACCAAAGACAAGAGTGAGGAAAACAAGTGGTAAAGATATTGCCCTCATCTCTGCTTCCTTAGGCAGTTATCTTAACCTGAGGATAGACATGAGCTAAGGAACAAACAACTTTAATTTCCATTACAAAGTACTGGGCATAAAATATAGACTGGTTATTAATTCCTCAAGGAGCTAGATATCGCTGGTATTGTCCTGTTACTTTGCGAAGGTTAGAAAGAGGAAAAACCATAGAGAGAATTAAAAGGAATGAAGAAAAAAGTCTAAGACAGCTTTAGCCAACTGTGGGCTTTGACATTTCCACAGCAAAATCAGGTAACAGGCCCTATTCTCTCCAATCTCCAAGGAAAGAGAGCAATTGTTTTCCAGCACCTACCTCCTCCATATTTACTCTGCGCTGATCCTATGATAATGTGGGGCCCTGAGCAGGTGTACAATGGAGACTTCCAGGGTGCTCAATGTGCTGCCTGACAACCATCCTTAATCTTTCTTTAACAATTCTGTCAACTTTTTCACATTTTCCCCATGGTAATATCTTGCAAAATTATCATGCAGTATGACTATCAGGATACTTGCCATTGAAGTAAGACAATCCTCAGATTCCCCAGGGTGGCTGTACAAATTTTTAAGTGCAGGAGAATTTAATTGTATACAGTTATGTACTGTGAATAGGTACTTACTTCTATATCTTAGCACAATACAGATTTTAAAAAATGCATCAAGCCCAATAACCAGGGAACATGTATGTTGCCTCTTTATAACTCTACCTACATTGTATTCTCCTAAACCTTGTAAAATCCTAATAGGTTTTACATTTCCATAGTTCTGTCATTTCAAAGATATTGTAAAGTGGAATCAAACAGTATATAAGACACCAGGATTAGCTGCATAATTTAACATACTGCCATCAAGGTCCATGTTTCAAGCATCAATAAATCCTTTCTGGTTATTGATTAAGTTGTTGCATCTAAGGAGATTTAATTGTTACTCAGTTTTCAGCCATCATGATAAATTCTGCTATGAATATTGGTATACTATTATTGTGTTTATGTCAATATATAGCTTAGCTCTCCATAATAAAATGCTTAAGAATGCAATAGCAAGGTCATATATTAAAGAAATATTTAATTGTATAAGTCACTGGCATGTTGAGGTTATGGATGTATTTCAGTGTTAAATGCTATCTTACCACACTAAACACTAAATTCAATCCCAGCATAGCCAAAAACAAAAAAACAGAACAAGCTAAAAAACAAAAGGTCTGCCAATCTGTCCTCTAGGGTGATTGTACCATGTTACATTCCCATGAGCAATATAAAAATTATTCCATTTCTTTGTTTCCTTGCCAGCATTTTATGTTACTTTAAAAATTCTGGTAGGTTTATACAAATATCTCAAAATCTGTCTCATCTTGGCTTTTAATTTGTGTTTTCCTAATGGCTAATGAAATTGCACATTTTTACATGTATCTTGTTATTACATTCTGATAAAATAGATGGCCATGTATTTAAACCCCCCTTCAAAGTAGATTTTTTGGTTTTGACTCTACAATTTTGAGACTATCTATTTTAAATATTAGACATTATTCAGATATATGTTGTGTGGATATTTTCTTGTAGGGCTTAGCTTGCTTTTCCATCTTCATATGAACTTTTACAGACTAATTTTTTTATGTCCAGTTCATCGTTTTTCATCTTTTACATAGTGTATTTTTAGTATCAAGTTGCCTAGCACTAATATGGTTTTCTCTAAGAGTTAATGAAACAGAAGCAAAACCATTTGGAGAAAATGATGAAGACCAGCAGAAAGGGGCTGGAGGAGAAATACAAGCACAGCATAATGACACATATGTATGGAAATGTCATCAGTGAAATCCACTATTTGCAATGTAACATCAGAATTTAGTTTTATGTGTTCTATTTAATTCAGCTACATGGGCTGAGTTAATTCTTTTTAGGAATATATAGTTTAGCTCCAGGTTCATATTTCAGTTATGAGTACTCAAATGCTCCAACACATATAATTTTAAACACATCACTTACAGTTTAAAAGTTCTAATTTCTTTACTTATCACATCTGTAATTAGCTCCGCATAAGCAAATGTATTTTAAGTTACATATCCACACACAGGTAACTGTCAAATGGTTTTAACTATGACAAGCTTAGCAGGAGCAAATAACAGAAGGTTCTTGGAAATCACACATATTAAGTAATTCCAAATTAAAATAATAAGGAAATATAGCAACAGTGTTATTGAAATGATAAGCACCAATATTTGCTCTATAGCTACTAACAAACATTTGGATTCAGACCAAAATATGAAGTACTGTAGCTTGCATCAAGAATGTGGCCCAAAGGTTGATGATGAGGGCTTGTTCTCCAGAGGGTGGTGCTATCAAAAAAATGTCTGAAATTCACTTTAATATATTTACTATATATTATATAACTTCCATTATTCATGAAAGACTTCACTTTTTGATAATCTTCATCTCTAGTGTATAGTTCACACATTGATAAGCATTTCCTGTATATTTCTCTTCAATCTACTGTATCATTTTATATTTTCACTTATTATAGTGAATATATATGTGTGTAATGGGTTAAAGACTATATTTCTACTATTTTAATCTAAAGAAATATGCTGAGGGCTGGGATGATGGCAAAGAGGATGCATTTGGAAGGCATCCACATAAACATGACGGCCTGTTTTCAGAGCCTCAGAAACCATGTAAAATACTAGATGTAGTGGTATATGGATATAACCCAGTGGCAAGAAAACTGAAGCAGGGAATCACTGGGACTCTCTGAATAGCTAGATTCGCCGAATCAGTGAGCTCCAAGTTTAGTGAGAGTACCTTGTCTCAAACAATAAGGAAGAGAGTAACTGAGGAAGATAACAAACATCAACCTCTGGCCTCTACCTGCTTTTGCACACATGTGCATGCACACCACCACATACCTATATTTGAAATCACATAAACACACATGTACACGTAATATACATGTGCAAAATATTTTTTTATTTCTTCATAGTTTAATGTTATTCAAATAATATGTCTATCATATGCAACTTGAGGCTTTTTAATAGTATAGTAGATGCTAAAACTAAGAATTTAAAAAAAATCAAGGTATAATTTTGCAGTTTGTGAAAGTCTCCTAATTCTACCATTGTGTAATAAATGAACTTTCACAGGTATTAAGTGAAGAGTCAACACTCCAATATGTAAAATAAGTTTATAATGCTTTCCTTAGAGAAGACAATGACACAATTTTCATAAGAGTGTTGTAGAATCCCACTGTCTTCACTTCACAAAGACACTGTTTCCATTATTTATATTGTAATCAGTCTGAATGATTGATTCAATGTTTAGGATAGTGTAATCCTTTGGAATAAATATAAAGACATGGCCAGCAACTATGTTAGCATGAGTCCCTTGAACATTTTTCTTAAGTATTGTCAGTTAATTCCATCCACTTACACTAAATATTTTAACAAGTAGTGAGTAAATTTATAATACTTATGTAAAAAGTAATAATTTGGCAGAATGTCCTATAAATCATTAGGTGATTCCTTTCATGGGTACAGTTGTAGACAAAAGCATTTTTAAGTAATCTTATGAATGGATTAAAAATACATAGTGTCTAAAAATAAAAATGAGACATTTCCTACCATGAATTCAGTTGAGACCCAAGGTACAAATAGTTGACAAGACGTTCCCCATTTTTTAAATATATATTTATTGTCCATAATGAGTTACATTATTTAGTGGGCAAACCATGCGTTGTTATCCCGAATTCCCCAATTACCCCCTCCCCATCCCTGATCAGTTGGATATCCTCCTCTGTGGGCTGTCTGTATTAGTCCTTGTGGCAAGGGATCCTGTATTTTAATGAAAGTGCTTTGTCGTCTATACAGATCTTGCAAAGGAGGTACAAAGCCATTTTTATGAAAGTTTACACAGGCAAAAGAGATATGGGAAACAAGGGAGATGGCTGAGCAGGTAAGAGCACGTGCTGTAACTGTAATTGTAACCTGAGTTCAATCCCCAACACCATTTAAAAAGCCAGTCCTGATCTGGCATTCCTGTGACCCTAGTGCTAAGTAGGGCAGAGACAGGAGGATCCCTGGTGCTCACTATCCAGCTACTCTAATGAAACCAGGGACCACCAGCCAGGTTCAATGACAGATTCTGTCTCAGTGAAGTGAGTTGAAAACATGAGAGAGGGATGTTCCCAATCTCTTCCTGTGGCCTCCATGTTTGTGTTCACGGGAGAACACATGTGCCAATACCACATTTACAAACACCACACATCTCTCTCTCACACACACACACATACATACACCATGAAAAATAAAAAAAAGAACATGGCCTGGGAGGTTTCTAATGTGTTAACTCTGTCTCCTCATCCCAAATACTACACAACCTTAAAACCACTTCAAGAATATAATAATGAGAATAATAAGAATATAATAATGCTTGAGAAACATAATTTGTTTCTAAGATGTTTCTTAGAAATGTTCTCTTCAAAACCCTTTGTATATAGTTCCAGAGAACTGTTAGAAAATTATGTGTGCTATCCAGCATTTGAAAGGCATCTATAAATTGAATTACAAAGAATGGTCAACACCTTGGATCAGCAGATCTACCAGAAAGAGGTGCTGTGTAGAACTTTCACACACACACAAAGATTCTATAAATGATTCTTAAAGAATCTAAGAGATATTTCAAGAAGAATGTGTACAGACACAAAGTAATTACAACAGAAGAGATGGTGTTCCAGGTTTCCCAGATCTAAGTGAGAAATGTATGTACCCACAAGAAATTCCATTCTTTATGTTACAAGAATTGTAGTTGAACAGTCCTAGTAGGGGCCTTAAAGAATATACTCACCTTTCTGTTTCAATGGGTCACACTGTGTTGTGTTAACAAATGGCCCTTTAATTCTGCAAGCTTAAAGCCACAAGGATTAATTTCTTGCTTATACAACACTGATGCTCTGGGCACAGGTTAGCTCTTCTCCTTGAAGTGTCAGTGATGCATGCTAAAGGAAAGTTGCTGGCTGCAATGACAGAATAAAAGATCTTTGCAGATGCTCATACCAGCTCAACCTATTATGATATTAGATATTTACCTCTTAAAACTGGTAAAAACCAGTCACATAGTCTCATTCAACATCGAATCCAGGGAGTCAACTGTTTCACACATACAGGAAGTTCAAAGCCAGAAAACCTGAAATAACCTTCATGTGGACCCCTCCACCTTCAGGTCACACAAAGAATCGCTTTAAAAAGAAACTCTAGCAAACCCAGAGGAAGCTTATCACAGGTTACATCTAAGTCAATCAAGCCAGATTGACAATCAAGCTTTCCCTGCCCTTCCTTTCTGAGTTCAGCATTAGGAAAACCCCAGCAGAAAGCATGGGAGCAGAGACGAGGCAGACATGATCCCTCTTCTTCCCCCAGGACAAGCATCCAGCACAAAGCTGCAGGAACTAAGGTAGCATAGAAGGAACTTTGAACTTCTTTGTCATATGAATATGATGCAAAAACCACTGTTCAAATAATTAGGAGTGAATGCACATAATTTTACTTTTTCTAATAATAATTAAAATTATTCCTGACATTTTACTCATAAGCAAGAAAATAGCCCCCTAGTGGAACTTTAATGGGGAATAGAAAAAGCAAAGCAGAGAAACAAGGCTACTTAAATAAATAAGCACATATGGCTGAGGCAGGAGGGTTGCAACTACTATCTTGGATGCCAGCATGAGCTACCTGAGTTCCAAACTTGAGCCACAGAGCAAGAAAACATTATGCGCACACACACACACTCATATAGACCTATAGATAAGTGCTGATCTCAGTGCCAGTTACAGAAGCTTATTTTTTACAATGAACAGAGGCTAATGAAGAGATGCATAGCTGGAGAAAGTATGAGAATAAGTGACTCCTGTTTGTTCATCCCTAAGCATGACAGCTAAACCAACCACAAGGCTCAGCAAACCTCACAGAAAGAATTTACAAACTAGATGACGGTTCTCTGGATATGATATGGCAAACCTGTTACATTCATATACTCACAGAGCTATGGTTTCCTGGCTAAGCTCAAACCTTTACAATTCCACAACAGATCATCACAGTTCATAAAACCCATTTCTACCAGAGGAGATATTGGCAGTTAATGGTTGCTGGGGGAGAAGGGAGGCATGTTTTTCAGTGGTGGAGGCACTGGTATGCTGCCCATAGTAGTGTAAATAACCTCCTACTCATGCCCATGTAAGCAACCCTAATTTAACGCAATGCATGTGTATATGTGTGAAGAACACACACACACACACACACACACACACACACACAAAATGAAAGTTAGAAGGGGATTAGATGGTGTCTTAGTCAGCCACACGCCTCTGGGATGAATCCTCAAACCAGGCACAGTTTATGGGAGGAAACGATCTATTAAAGCTACAGATCCAGGGGAAGTCCCAAAAAAGTGAAAGAGGCTGGTCCTCTTTCACAGGTCCAAGCAGAGAGAAAAACCCATCACCAACACCACACACATAACAGAAAACAGGCAGGAGAGCCAAAGAGAATTTCTTCTCCTTTATATAGGCTTAGGCTGGGGTCTTGCAACCCTATCCCAGACTTAATGGCTTCCTGAGTCTCTGGAATTTCCTTCCTGCACTGCCCACACAGGAAAGGATGTTTAGTTCTAGCTTATTGGAGCTTCTTTACATCCTGCCCCCTATTGAGAAGCTGCCTTCCTGTAAACATCCTCAGAGACCTACCCAAGATAATTAAAAAGATCAGGTTGACAACAAAGCCTAACAACCATCACAGTTGGGAAGAAGAAAGGTTTTGTATTGATGCTAGGAGAATAAAAAAAAGAGTAATGGATAGGCAAATAAGATCAAAATATAGGACTGGGGAGATGTTTCAGTGGTTAAAGGCACTTGCCTGGAAAGCCTGCTGGCCAGGGTTCAATTACCCAGTACTCAAAGTGGTACATGTGTCTAGAGTTCATTTACAGTGGCAAGAGGTCATAGTAATAGCATAATTATTCTCTCTCTCTCACTCGCTCTCTTTCACTCTCATTCTCTCTCAAGTAAATAAGTAAAATATAGTTTTAAAAGGTCAAAATGTGTTATATACATATATGTTTGAAATTGTCAAAAAAATCATATTTGAAAGGTATGTAAATTTGAATAGTCTTTCAGAAAAAAACAGTCAAAACAAAGTAATTAGTGGGGGCAACCTCAAAAGTGAATCCAGATAAAAACAAAACTGTGAAGATAGTTTTAGAAAATTCAGAGGAAAATAACACATATAACCCAGGGAATTTCAGTACCTTAGGATAAAAAGCTATTACCAAAATAGGTTAAAAAAAAGTTTAGAAATCAGACAAAACTGCCCAAGAGTTTCTCCCAGAAACATGAAACCAAAATTAAAGATAAAAATGCTGTGAGAGTCTAGTTTAAGTCAGAAACACCTAGAAAAATGCTCCATCACAGCAAATGAATGGCAGAAAATATGATTAGATTCTGTAACACGGGCCAAATAGGAATGCTGGGCAGAGACGAAAAACATAATTTATTTCCAGCAAACTAGATTTAGGCATAGAGTGATAAGCCCTTATATGATCAGAACACATTAATAGTGAATCTCCCAAAGCATACTACCATTAAATCAGTACCCATCTGATCTTTGAATTTTTGTGTTACTGATACATAGAGCATTAAAGAAAAATGTAACATACTAGTGCTTGAAAAGATCAAATATTCCAAATAAAAAAGAATAAAATACTGATTATTAATGCAGATTGTCTATAACTTGAAGAGAAAAACAAGGCATTTATGCAGAACCAGAGAGCTGCTCAAGGGTCTACATTTCAGAAAAAAAATGACATAAGCAATCAACTTTATCTTTAAATGGCAATAATCCAATATATGTCATTATCATTGTTATCCAAGTTTCCTCGTTTATAAAACAAAGTCAAACGATATGAAATTCGAGGGAATTATGCTATGAAAAAGCAGCAAAGATCCATTAAAAGAAACTCATTTCAAGTTCATTGCTTTGGTATGGCTTTTCCCTACAAATCTCCATTTAGTTTAAAAATGCACTCAAGGGCTGGAGAGAT